>JABCKI010005813.1:0-38763 GCA_018282025.1 Sphagnurus paluster
AGTCGAACCAGCTCGGGTGGTAAATCAACCGTAAGTCGAGCTGAATTACGGTAAATCATCTGTAAATAAGGACTTTTGTCAACTTATCCTATGGAATCCTACTTATGTGGGTGAACCAGTGGTTCAGAAGGACTTTTTGGCACTTATTGGGGTGAAGTAAGGCTATTTTAAGACTACATATCATCATAAGTTGTTCTTTTTACTTCATAATAAATTATTTTTCATTGCATTTTTGTATTACAAGGCTATATACATGTGGGGAGGGCTCGAGAACAGTAAATTGGAGAGCAAGAGAGCGCGAAAGCTGGTAGGAAGGGAGCCGAACATCGTTCGGACCCTGCCAAAGCGCTTATTTCTGGAAGCGGGGCTGATCGCATGTCCCTGAGTGACCTATGCGTCTGTCCAACGCAAGTTGGACGCTGCAGACGTGCTCCCGCCCCCTCGAAGGAGTCGCGACGACGCAGGCAGGCAGCGCCGCGCCGCGCCGTCACGCATCACGTGACTGTAAATCATTTCTAATAAGTCACTGTGCAGTGAAACTCCGAGGAGGAGAAATTGTGTCACATGACACGTGATCGCACTCTGCACCGTGCAGTCAGGGCACGTGCTGATGTTGGCTGCGGATTGGCATTCAATTGCGTTGACAGTGACAGGCGCCTTGAACCTTCCATCAGCCTTATAAGAACCCTAGTTGGCCCCAGTTTCGTTACCTCACCCAAAATGAACACCCTACCTCCTCTCCCAAAGATCGAAGGCGATATCGACTTGGTACTCGATATCTACACCCACAGTTCTCTCAGATTCCCCAGTGGTCCAGATTCATTGAACGATGATTATGGAGACACAGACCGTCTTGCAGAGCTCGGCTCTCGCATCCTCGACCTCGCTGTCACCTTCCATTTCTATTCGAAGAAGCCGATGCTTACAGCAAACGAGATAGCCGTATGTCCTATTCACGATCTAATCAAGTACCACTAAAGATTAAAATGACTTTAGGAACACAGAGATCGTGTGCTCTCAGACGAGCAATTATCAAGCTGGCTGGATGAATATGGATTAAAGACGAAGCTTCGATATGCTCCCACGGCCAAAGATGAGGTTGGCTCCCCCCAGGTAAACTTCAATCACTGCTGCACATGCCCAACCCAAGGAATGACCTTGTTCTAGGAGCTTCGCCGATTCTTTCATACATACATCGGCGCGTTACATATCCGCAACGGGATGGCCACCATTCAGGAATGGATCTCTCGATTAATTGACCCAGATGCTCCGCCCATGCCGCGTCCATTTTCTCCGACTGTTTCTGACATACCTCCGAAACAGCTGGGGTGGGGCCAACCCTTCCCTCCTTCGCATCCTCCTCCTCCCCTTCCTTCTCCCATGTACCAGCCTACTCCTTCGGACGTTCCCAAAACAGTGTCCCTGGCCCTTGTTAATCAGACTGCTGTGCAACATAAGATTAAAGTCACCTATCTAGCTGAACAGGAAGGCCCACCCCACTCTCCTACGTGGACTGTCAGATGCATGAGTAAGTCTATCTTCGATAATTATAGAATCATCGTTGATTGGAACAGTGGACGACGTTGAGAAAGGCCGTGGCACCGGTGCTAGCCAAAAGAAGGCAAAGGAAGAAGCAGCTCGCCAGGCTTGGGGTATGATGGGATGGTAGATGGTTACAAAGGTGTCTTAGGTGAAGAGCGGATTTATTGTGATAGACTGTCAGACTGCCAACGCGAAGACAGGCTGACAGTGTAACACAATGCCTACATGCTCTAGTCTCTCTTTCCTTGCGATATGCGACCGACTGATTCGATAGGGAATTTTCGTATGTAGTTCCGATATAGCTGTGCATATGTTTTCCGCCTTGTAACGTTTTCAAAGTTTTTCATTACATCGATCTATGTTACTATACTTGTAAGTGCGATAGGGGTTTCTTATACTCGATATAGCATTCGGGACCCAAGTGCAAAAAGCTCTTTAACCTAGGTACCAAAAAAGTAGGTATGCTCCGACCAGTCCGAGAAGAATCTTGACTTGAGGGTCGAGATTGGTCACCCGACCGGTCGCCTGGCCGAGAGTAGCTTGTATATCCGTCTTATCAATTGGCGCTGGACCGCCACCTAGTGTTTGACCCTTGCCGGTAAACGCGCTGGACGATGAAGTTCCAGAGTGTCTGCGGAGAGCGTCTTCAAGAGCACTACATTGCGGGGGGAAATATCAGACTTTAATTGTGAATGCAGCACAACTTACGCCTTGTTTGCTCCCCGAACTTGGTCAACCTTTTGTGTTCCTTTCAAGAAAACGAAGGTAGGCCTGTGTCTGACATTGAGCAGAATTCATATATAGACAGTAAGAAAAAATTGTACATAGCAGACACTGAATAACGACTTGCGACATCTTTACCGATATCCACGTCACACTTTAAAAAATTGACACTTTTGTACTGTTTCGAGAGCGCCTCGAACACAGGTGCAATTGCATGACATGGGCCACACCTATGTATTAGTATCAATTAGTAGGAACAGGAGCCCAAACGCCCAAAGAAACCTACCAGGTTGCATGGAAGTCAATAACCTAAACATATGATTAATTCAGCTACACCACACATGGAACATATGACTACCTACGGAGAGTTTGTCCTTGGATTTAGACAAGATACCGTCAAGCTCAGAGACAGATGTTATGTGTGCGATTGACATTGCGCAGGGAATACAATGGGTAGATAGAACAGATGAGAAAGATTACACCGGTGTGCACTATGTAAGTGCCGGCCCGGAGTAAATGAACATCACGTGGTCTTGCATTCATTAGATGCTGTTTTCTGAGGGCACCATTTTGGATCTTGCCCACCACCAGGATTGATTGACCTGACGATTATCTCTTGAGCAACTGCCTATTTCTCCCTTAACCCTACTTAAGAAAACTCGTACAACATGTCTGGACGTGGAAAGGGTGGAAAGGTATACCGCTTCTCTAACCCTTGGCGTAAGCCCAGTCTCATTGCTCCGCGTTGCAGGGTCTTGGAAAGGGTGGTGCAAAGAGACACAGGAAGATTCTTCGTGACAACATCCAGGGCATAACCAAGCCTGTGCGTTTGAAGTCGCTTGTTTACTTACTTGTGCTGACCAGGCGATTGCCACACAGGCTATTCGTCGTCTCGCCCGTCGTGGAGGCGTGAAGCGTATCTCAGGTCTCATCTATGAGGAGACCCGTGGTGTCCTCAAGATCTTCCTAGAAAATGTTATCCGTGATTCTGTGACTTACACTGAGCATGCTAAACGGTGTGTTCTTGTTCAACAACCCTTCCCCCCCGCGATCCCGTTTTCGCGATGCAAATGACTCATGCTCTATTCCAATAGCAAAACTGTCACCGCTCTTGATGTCGTTTACGCGTTGAAGCGCTCAGGTCGCACTCTCTACGGATTTGGCGCCTAAATGAGTCCCACAAAGGTCATCTAGTTCTCGATCCCTTGTACTATGTAGTCACTGTGTGTTTGTTGTTCCAGTGAATGATATATTAAACATCTGTGCCCAGCATGTTGCTAGACAGTGCGCTTGTGATTATGGTAGTCTCAAATCTATACTACGAGTTCATCTACGATTCGATAAGGGACTGTGTCGAGTCGATGGAGATAGTGGATAAAAAGATGGGTCCTCTGCCTGAATTGCACCCGTGTTAAAGGCAACTAAACCTTCCGGTAGGCCTGGGTGACTAGCCTCCCCATTGATCAAAGTCGTGAGGTGAGACTTGGGAATAATGTTCTGAGATATTGGTGGGAATGTGCCAGGATGCCGATGTGGGCTATGCAATAGAAGTTTTGACTCGGGGCGGTTGCATTCTCCAGCAGAAGATGCTCGGCGGCGGCGTGGCGTAGTAGCACTTGGATTTGCAAATGAGTGTACTAGGGTACTTCCTTCAAAAATGGGGCCATCATACTGGGCAAAGTATGTCGCCGTCCTTTTGTGTGTATTCCGCCCTAGTGCTTTTGTGTTACTTGTAATATCCGAATGGGGTGGCGGAACTTGGACCTTCGGCGAGCTGACGGGTGTGTTGCACAGGCGAGGAACGTTGGGCGGCTCCATCTTTTCAGCGACAAGCTTGCCGATAAGACTTTTTTTGAGAACCTGAATCAGTCGGACCTTCTTTCCTTGGAGGGGATGGAGCAGCAGTGGCGAACACGAGAAGGACAGGGGCGTCAAAGTCTTTTCTCCGTCGATGATTCGTTTTCCTGACGCCTCAAAACGTCTGTCGTCGACAAGATATTCGAATCGCCAATGGTGCTTGAAGGGTTCAGGCTTGGCCCCTTGATCGATATAGGGTACGGGAAAAGATAGCACCTCCGTCCCACGAACAAAATAGACGCCATTTGTCTTCAACGATAAAGACGCTTGCCTCGAGATGTAGTCGCGTGATTCGTCTCCATTGACAGTAAGTCGTCGTAGTACAGGAGGACCATCCAAAGGTGCATAGTGAAAATTAAAAACTTGTCTGTTGGTTGGTCTGTAATGGGCAGTTCCATGCTGGTGGCCGCTGGCAGCAGGGTTGACATATCTGTGGTATCTGAAGCAAGCAAAGACGCCTCTGAAGCCTTCTTGGTCTATCAAGAACTCGATTTTTGCTTTGTCCAACCAGACAAGGTTTTTCGGAAGTCCAGACTTGTAGTTCACATCCCATAGTCTTGCCATTTGTTCAGATCGCGAGGGTGAAGATGGTGCTGAGGGGCACTTTGATTCTAACGTCTCCAAAGCGTTTGCGATTGCCCGTGTTCGAGCGAGTCCGTCGATGGGAGTGTCTGTTTCTAGGAGGGCAATTTGATGGTCACAGCTTTCTGGTGGACAGGAAATACTTGGATGAATAAGTGTCGACGCAGGAATAGGTATAGCGGGTTGAAATATGGGTTGGCAAAGACTGTTTCGGCTGTACGTATTTGGATTCGCGACTAGATATGGAGAAGCGCTGATGGATGGTATGCAGACATGACTAGGGTGTTTGATTAATTGCTTATCTTGAAGAGTGTCAGATTTACTATGCGGCGATAGACGTCCAGAAGGAACAGCGGAGATTGGGCTTGGCTTGAATTGATTTGTTTCGTCGCTCAAGGTTGATTTATAACGCCCATTAAGCAAAGGAGAACCCGTGTCAGCCTCTGATACCTGCGAAACGCGGCGTTCTTCGGAGCACTGCGTATCCCTTTTAATGTTATTTCGTCTGCGTATGGGTCCAAAGGTGCCCACAGTATTAACAGTGCTGACGCTGGAGCTGGGGAAAACACCAAGCCCAGTGGGGGTGTCGAGAGAATGAATGCTAGGCAGAGATGTGTTGGGGACAATTTCATCAATGGAAAAGTCAAACTCTATATGCAATTCAGACCAAGATACAGAAGTGTCGAAAGGCGTAGAGCTCAAGATGGGCGATGGTGGTGTTAAGCTGGATAATGTTATGAGATCTAAGGACAGGGGATGCCCACGAGAATCTGTCGCCATAATGGTTGAGAACGTTGAAACGTGTGATGTTCCGAGTCCCGATGTTTCAATGCTTCAACTTGGTTACATGCGTATATGATATACTGATCTTCGCAGCAGAATAATCATAGCGGTAACGGGACTTGAGTACAGTTTTTCTATTCGCATGAGATGTAACCACTTTTTTTTTTTTTTTTTTTTTTTTTGAAAATGGATTCCCTGTCCCTATTTGCCCAGCGTCACACGAAGCTTTACGTCAATCTCCTTTTGGTGGACGAGTGCGTTGTTCTTGAGTAGACAGTAATCACCAAACTCGTTATTACCTTGCCACGTAGTTCCTGGGACCCAGAATGCACGCGTAAGGAGGCGTGAGTGCCTCGCGTCAATGAAAGGCTTGCAGAAAACGCGATCCCAGGTTTTGTCGTCGATCGCGTAACGAGGTTCGAGAGGAGACTCGAGAGGGTGCAGAGGAAAGTCAACATCTATGAGGTAGTCACAAGTTTCCACAGGTACCTGATATAATATTAGGAATTTGTCAAGCCCTGATGAAGATTCAAGTACACACATAGCGCGAAGCGTCCTCTTGATTTAAATCATTCTGGTCTTTGGGGACATAGCTTGTGCCTGGACGCAACCACCAGCTAGACGAACCCAGCTGACCTGGAACGTCTGTGAATCGACCCGGTAGGAGCCCATTGAACTCGCTTTTGACGAAACGAAGTGAGATACCGTCGGGCACAAGATAGCTTCCAGGGAAGCGGTGCCACTCCTTAGCTACACAGAGCTTTAGGTCAAAATTCTTGATCGGTGAGATATCGATGCGCGGCCGCTCGTCCTCGGGGATGTTGGAGTATGTATCAAGATGACCAGTTATTTTGAGAAGACGAGGGATCTCATACGTTTCCAGGGCCCAGACAACGGTCATCGGAGCATGATAATAGTTCCAAAGGGCCATGATACGGGAAAAGGATAGGACAGATGTCGCAGCAACAACTGAAAGGGTGAAACGAGAAAATATCAATGACTGGGATGCCTGATGACCAGTTAGCGGCGAAGAATTAATACATACATTTATGTGGAACTCACTCGATACGGGGAGTTAGTAAACTTAATGAAGATAACTTCTAGCCAACCACGCATAAGATATAGAGTTACGGCCGCGTTAAAGCATAGCAAAGGATATGCCGGGAACATGAAACGTTCTTCTTTGTGCGGCTGCAGCGTTAGAATTCCAAGCCAAAGATAGAAAGGCAGTAGGCGAATAGCCAGTATGACGAAAGGGGAGCTTTCGTTCGCAGACGGTTGGAGGAATCCGAGGCGTTTACGATCAATAAAGTAGGTTACCGCGAGGGCAGGAAGTCCCAACAAAGACAAGGGGAGGAGTATGTTGAAGTTCAGTATGAGATTGAGGACATAATAGTACCAAGGCGATACTCCGTAAAGTTGAGGACCACGTTCGGCACCGCCAAAGATGTTGTAGCGAACGATATTCCATGGGACAATTGTCAGTTTCCCGTACGCAAGGGTGTCAATAGCAATGACAGGGATCTATGAAGCGATCGTAAGCATAGATTGAAGGGGCGAGGAATGTATATTTACAAACAGGAGGGCGGCGACAGCTGCTGCGCCGAAGAAACGGTCCCATCTCTTAATTATCCAAGAGCGATAAACTTCCGTAGGTACAATATCACCGCCATAGACAAAGAGTTCCTCGAATACGAATGGGATAGCCAATGCTAATGCGAAAGGCCATCCAATGATCGCCCCTGTGGCAAAAGCCAAGGTCGCAAAGAGGGTTCTCTGAACATTCCCATAGCTCGGACGGTCCAGTGCATATGAGAATGCGAACATTGTCATATACATCGCAAACGACGAAGGAAGGAATGCTGTGTTGCAGTTTAATGGAGCTGTAAGGGGGAAAACATATAGATTACACACCACTTGAGGCATTCCACATTCCGGCACTGGCAAGAAGCATGAAGAAAAGATATCGACCAACTCTTTCATTAATTTTCTCTGTAACAGTTCTGTAAAACTTGGATTCTGCGAACACGCAGAGTGCCGATAAGAACATCCGTACAGCAAAGAAGGCTGGACGCTACAAATAATTCAGCCCAAGGTCGTTTTAGGTAGCGAAGCGCCTCACCTTCTCAGATCCGAGGAACATACGTGCAATACGGACAGGAGGGAGGTGTAGCAAAATATAAGCCCAGCTTCGAATAGAATATTGCGGCGACGTCTCCCATGTTTGAAAACCGGTACCTTTATCCAAGAAATGCAAGGGTTCCCAAAAGTTGAAAACTAAAAAAGAACGTCAGCGACCGATACATTTAGTCAAAATACGCGTACCTTCATCACAATCATCAATATTACCATACATTGCACCAGCTATGCGAATAAGCATGAGAATGCGGAGGGCAAGGGAAAAGCTGGGCGCCCATGGGCGACGCTGGGCTCTGAAGATGGTGAGTGACGAAGAGATTATAGGAATCGACATACTAACCTGCGGAGTTGATCTTGTAGAATTCCCGCATGTCTTGCAGGTTTTGTCTCTGTGGGTTTTGTCTCTGGTTTGCGTAAACGAATGTGCTGAATGCCCGACGGCGTCGACATTACAACTTGAGCGGCAAGACTAGGAACGCGCTCCGGCAAATACAACCAAATTAACCTTGACTCTTAGTCGATCTGTTGCGCAATCTCGATCTGCCTCGATCACGACGCGCTTCAAAGGCTTGTTGACATGCTCTCCCATAAAAAAGGAGGCGCGTTTACGTGGTAATGGATCTCTTGGAGAGCTTAGATCCGCCAATTGCGACGGGGATTTCTCAAAGCGGAAACGGGGCTTGAAGTTTGAGGCAAGATCGTCCGAAGATTGGTGGAAGCTTGGATGAAGCCTCAGAGGGTTGTTAACGAGCCTTCTTGGGATTGAAATCTCCAAAAGAGGGTGGAGCCGCACTTCTCTTGCAGCGATTGACAATGCGCTCTCATCGTTTCGGCTTGTTTTCAAACCACCACTACCACCCCCACCACCCTCTCACTTCCCCCTCGTCAATGCCCCTTTCAACCGACTCTCCAGCAACTGCAGAGCACTTTATCTATGTCACTCAAGTATACTTTTGTGGTACGTGTATTCTGCTCGTGTTCTCCTTCGAATTTTACTTACCTTCGGCTTTCATAGCCATGTGTAAGAGGCCATCTTTATTGCTGCGCCTCCCTTGTTTGACGCATGTTCCTACATAGACGCCGTTGTCTTGTGGGATTGGATTATCAGCCTGCCTAGAGAATACCGCTTTGTAGATTACCTATAAGGCCTCGGCTCACCCTACAGCTTCCTGACTTTATCTCGTAGGTCTGGACGACCCACTGGACTCCCGTCAAAATGGCGTACATCTTCTGTCGGCAAGTTATTCTGACATTTTTCATCTTCTCTCTATTAACACCCCGGTATTC
The DNA here is from genome assembly GCA_018282025.1 of Sphagnurus paluster. Lineage (NCBI taxonomy): Eukaryota > Fungi > Basidiomycota > Agaricomycetes > Agaricales > Lyophyllaceae > Sphagnurus > Sphagnurus paluster. The sequence continues at coordinate 8,914 of JABCKI010005813.1, forward strand.
TATAGGTACTGGGTGATCACCGTTGTCCCATATTTGCTCTACTGTTTCGTCGTTGATCACTCGCTGGCAACATGTCAGACAATCTACAGAGTCTGCCGTTTTCCTTGCACATACGTAAATAAATTGAAATTTCAAGCAGATACCAGTTGCTCTCGCCATGTGGAACCAAGTTGGATCCCAATGTTCGTTCCACGCTACTGCCGACTACTGTCATTAACGACCGCATATAATAGCCGTTCTCCTCATTCGCACATATGCATTCTTTAATCGCAACGTGTATATCCTCATATTTCTTCTGTTTGCTCTCTCTGGCGTTATATCCTATCAACTCTATGTCGACACAACACAAATGCTTTGTGAGCTTTTTGGATGAGTCCGTGCTAGAGTCCTAATATCTTCTTTTTAGTGTTACCCTTCGCAAAACCTCCATTTGTGAGTTCTTTATTCCCGCTTCTCCGACGTTTTCCTCATTCGCGTTTCTTTAGGATAAGGGACCCTGCCTCCCGATGTCTAAGCCTCATTCTGCACATCTTCTTGGTGCGTTGACTTTACTGTGACTAAGTGACCCTCACTGAATGCTATCTAGGATTCTTCATAGCACCACTACTGTTCGACACTGTTGTAACAGCAATGACTGTTTGGAAGGCCTTCACCATCCGTCGACGCAACGGTGGGCCGAACAGCAGGCTCATACAGACGTTCCTCCGCGAGGGTAGGTTCAACTTTTGTCTTGTGGGATTGACAGGTGGTCTGAATTTTAGCTCCCCTTCAGGCATATTTTACTACATTTTGATATCGATCGCGAACCTTGTGTGTACCATCCTTACTGTGACGTTTCATCATCCATTGACTATACTTTGTTTAGATCAACGGGATATTCTATCTACAGTGAGTGGATTTTATAACTAATTAGTTTTCTGCTGACGCAAAAGTCGTGGCTATAGACCTCGCCAGGTCATTTCGGCCATCAATATTCCATTGAGTGTTATGCTAGGCCCTGTTCTCGCCTGTCGTCTTGTGCGTCAAGGTGTTTTGTTTTGACACGTACGGTTACTGATAGATCGGTTTAAATAGATCCTTGACCTCCGGGAACGTGGATCGGAGACCGTGTCGCACTCCGAAGGCACAGGCATCGCTCCATTCACGACCAAATCCATAACACAACAGCAAGGCTCTCCATTCACTCCTCCGACTCATCGTAGCAAAAGTGCTGCGTATGGTCGCCACAACCGAGGATTGAATACTATCGGCTCCAATATCATATTAAGTACTATGGGAAGCATCCACCCCGACATGGAATTGGATATCGAGCATGACGTTTCCGACATGGATGTTAGTATGGGGTTGGATCTCGGTAGCCTCAGCACTGCAGTTGGTGGAGACGATGGCGAACCTATACCAGAAGGAGAAAGCCAGACCGGAACTGCTGCACTAGGCTATCATACTCTAGAGATGGGCTTTCGAGGAGGCCTGACTCGGCCTAGCTTCGAGGATTCAGGTATTCGAGGAATCAGAATCGACGTTGAGAAGTCCACCTCCACGATCTGAAATACCGCTACGCACACTTTTTCTTGCTTTCTTATGATTTCTATTGGTACTTCCTCTTTTCACGCCCCAACATACCGGTTCTAGAAAAATTCCTGCAAGAAAAATACTCTATAATTTTCAGCTCTCGCTGTTTTGTATGTGACTCTCCCTTTCCCTGTTGCCATAATTCTTCTGTATCATTAGTTGTCCTGTTTTTATTCCACCAGTTTTTACACTTGCATGTTATCGTGAATACTTCTGCATAAATACACACATACCTTACATACATACACCTCCAGTTTCCCCTATATTAGTACTCGGCGAATCCCAGGCCTGATTGAGATCAGTTCGGCGCGTCACGGTCGCGTCGCCAATGTCATGCGCGCAGACATCACCAAAAATAGGCGTTGTGAGGATCATCGTCACTGCGCAACAAGCGGTGATGTTCAGATTCATTCTTCTCCAACTTGAACCATCATGAGATCCCTGTATGTTCTTGACATTCCACAAGAAATTCTTCTCCACATATGTACGTTTTAATGGCCGCCTCTATACTTTATTCCTCTCACACATCTCTTACAGTTTCCTATCTTGATCTGCCTGACCTTGCTGCCCTATCTCAAGCTTTCCCGATATTCTCTGCCCTTGCAGAAGACCCGGTCCTACATAGAAACCGAGTCAGGATTATTGCTCCCTCCCGAGTCAAACACTCGTTGTTTGGCGCCGGTCCTCATGGCATTGCATTCCGCCCCACAATCAGCGAATTGATTCAGAGAGGCGTCATTCGCGGCTTTGGAATAGAACGAAGGTGGAGAATGGGTGCCTATTTGTATTCCCGCAACGTAAGTATTTATTTAAACTCGTTCACCGGTGAATATGTTGCGGTTCTGACTCTCCGCAGTCGATTGTTCAGTACGAGAATGGACTTCGCCTTACGCGCAGGCACGCTAGTGATGTAATCTCCGTACAACTACGACGGCGTTTAACACGCGACAAGTTTTTAGAGTCCATTTCCCATGTCCTTCCGAACATTGAATCTGCGTCCCACACCATATCACGCATTCTCCTACCCGCAATCCATCAGCTTAAATGGTCTATCCAACGCGACAAAATTTCTAGGATGGTGAGAATTAAATCTTGCGTTGCCCCAGGTCAAGAAACAGTGGGCTTTGGTATCTGGCACGAGAAGAAGGGTTGTGGGATTGTCCAGGATGGGGAGCGTGTGAGGCTTGCAATTTGCCCTGGCGTTAAGAAGATGGTGCGATTCTATGAAAGGCTTGCAACAAGTACTTCTGTCTGATTGAATTTTAATGAGAATCATGTATTTTTTGATGCTCTAAACCTATATAACCTTTTTGAATACTTTAAATGACAGGATACAAGTCATTTGCCGTCTAATTTTAAAGGTTTAATTTCTCTTGTTCATTCCTTGCAAAAATCTTTTGCCTCGTTCATTTATATTGACCGTTGTCTTCGCAGTAAGTGACCTTTCTTCTTCAGGGGTTTCTGACTCTTTCAACTCTTCCAATTAATAGAGGCATATATGGAGGAGGAGAATAATATTGCTGAGGGCCTTCCTTCGATCAGGATAAACAAATGGGTTCCCCCACCGGTCCCAATGACAAGGACCAAGAAAGGCGTAGCCAAGTGGTCGAGTTGCTGGTATGACCACTTCTTCCAAGCAATATTAAGTACTGATTTTTTCTACAGGTTTTGCCGGACAGGGCGTGTTGTGGGTGTTCTTATCATATCCTTCACTGGAGACACAATGGTTTGACTCACTTAATAGAAATGTATTCAACTGGGGAATTCTTGTCGGCGTTGTACGCGAGCAAGTGTTGAATGTCGTGGGTGTGGTGAGCCACTTCCACAAGATATGAAGGTTTGCCCTTATTCCAGCTAAATCTTTCATGCCAAATTTGACAGTGTTTCCTACAGGGTAAGGGAGGTGATGCTGTTTATCGTGCAACCTATTCCGTCGTTGGAAATGGGACAGCATCTTGTACTATGAAAGAGACTTCGAGCATAGGCGAAGCCCTGGCTCAGAGCTTTCGCCCAACTCGCCAACGCCGCACTACTGCCACTGGTAACATTCTCCAACTTCCCTCTCCCGAGCAACCAAGTAATAGTTCTAGAAAATCAAGTCCTGATACGAGTGAAACCGCTAGCTCTGGGTTCCCAAATGATGTTTTGGAGTCTCTTCAACGTCTTTCGCACATTGCTGACGCCGAGCCGGGCCCGCCCTCAGTAGGTCAAATTTTTTACCCATCTGAAGCCCCAGTGTCGACCGATATACTCCAGGCTGACACCGGGCCTTCAAACATAAAGTTACCGCCAGTGATCTCCAGATCACCGTCATTGGAAATCATAGACCCCCCTCCCTCTATCAAGAAAGAGTTCAAGTTGGACAACAGTGATTACAAGCCTTCAAAAAAGCTAGACGTTCCAAACTTTCTCCGTAGCCAAGGCCTGGGGGATCAAATTCCTATCTTCGACAGTGCCCATCTGCGTACTCATGATCATCTTCAGTCCATAACAAGCCACGCAAAATTACCAGAAAGGATGCAGGAGTTATGGAAAACACTAGAGCAGAAGGGTTTGCATATCACTGATTGGTGGAAGTTCATCGACGCGTTGTTGAATACGAGTAGGACAGAGTGATATCCATTCACTGTAGCCCGCTTTGTGTTCTCAAACACTTCAATTTGCCATAAAAACTAATCCAAAGTAATAGTATTGAATATCAATCAAGTGCAAGTGCTCTATTTAAGAGTTGGTACATCATCATGGTGGCTGCGCTTAATGCGAAGGCATGTGACAGCGCCACAATTCTTCTTGCCAAGGCAAGTGCATCATGAACGGGAAGGAAATGGCTCTTATCTCTTCGATCATCATCGAGGTCTGCGTTGACTCTGTTCAATCTGCCATCAAGTCCGTCTTGACTTGTCAACTATGTCTAGCGCCTGATGCGAACTTGACCTAGCGCTGCTCGAGCAGGCGCTGACAGACTCGAACTTTGTGCAAACCTGGGTCTTGGAGGTGGTACCACACCAAGTCTAGGTCTACTAAGAGCAGTTCAAACGGCAGTGAAGCTCCCTATCATGGTCTGCGATTTCTAGTTACTCTCGCCCTAAGTCGATCGCTATCGATTTGTGTGGCTACACTGCACTCTGACCCTGACGCTGTCGATCATGTTTAGGCAATGGTTCGTCCTCGCACGGGCGATTTCCTCTACTCAGATGAAGAAATTACGGTAATGATGGAGGAAATTCGCATTTTCAAGAAAGCAGGTGTCCGCGGCGTCGTCGTGGGTGTTTTGGACAAAGCTGGTAGAGTGGATGTTGAACGAATGAGAGGGTTCGTGATTCGAACTTTGCTGGCCCTTGAGCCGTCTTCATCATCGTTTTAATTTTTAAATAGAATTGTGGATGAGGCTCTGCCAGTTGAAGGTGCGCCCTACGGTGAGATTATGGGGATTCCGGCCTGTTCTAACAGGTCGTATTCTGAGAAGTTTGCTTCCATCGAGCGTTCGATATGACGAGAGATCCTGACGAGGGTTAGTTTTCCCTGTTACGCTGGTTACGCCCAAAATACAGCTACGCTGCTTTATCTCACTCAGCGTTGCGTGATATCGAGAATATCGGAGGCGTCTCACGAATCCTGACAAGGTCAGCGCACGCGGTCTCGGGAAGCTCGGCCAATGACTCACGATCATCAGTGGCCACGGCAAATCGGTACCTGAAGCACTCCCAACTATCGCATCCCTGATTCGGACAACGAAGGAAGGGGGGATAACCATCCTCCCCGGCTCCGGCATCGACATGAAGACGGTTGGAACGGTACTGGACACATTGCTACCTCTAGGACTGCGGGAAATTCACCTGAGTGGGGGTAAATGGAAAGAAGGGGCCATGGAGTTCAGACGCGAAGGTATGGGTATGGGGACTGGGGGAAAGGGGGAGTGGGGAGTTTGGATGACCGACGAGGAGATAATGCACGAGGTGCGGGTCATTGTGGACGGACGCTGGGCTTTGGCCAACAAACTAGGGCTGGGGGAAGGCGTAGATTTAGAACGGCCTGTGGACGGCTGATCTACTTTTGGGCAATAATCTCTACTGATAATATGGCGTTATGTAAGTGCTTTGAGTTTGGCCGCAACTTCGACGGTTTCAAGTAACGTTGAATAACTTCACTTCATTTGCATCCATCATGTCCGTCCACGACCGACCCGAGATTTGGTGGTCCAATGGCCTTTTTTTCATCTCTGTTCACGTTGGCGCTCTCATGGGCACCATATACTGGCCACCTAGTGCTGTTCCGCTTCAAACACTTATCTTGTCCTTCGTTGTCTGGCAAATGGGGACCTTTGGGTGAGTGTCAAATCCTCACCTGCTCACATTTGCTCATCCTTGTAAAAAAGCATCACTATAGGTTACCACCGCCTCTACTCCCACCGCGCGTTTCGTGCGAGTCTGGGTGTCCGTATGATGCTCGCAGCCATGGGTTCTTCTGCCTTCCAAGGTTCCATCAAGGTACGAATCTGCTGCCGTACTATTTCCAGCTCCCACTTTCTGACGCGTTCTGGTGCAGTGGTGGTACGCACCGTCTCCATTTAGGACTATATGCTATTCTCTGATTTGATCTCAGGTGTCTACGGCATCGTCTGCATCACGTAAGTCCTCACAAAATTTGAGGTGAGAAGTATTCAGGATGTTTTTCAGAGGTTTACGGACGACCCAGTTCATGATCCGTAAGTTTGGTACTGATGTGTTCAAGGTATCACCTCACAGCAGATTTAGCTACGCAGCGACGAGAGGTTTATTCTACTCTCACATCGGCTGGATTTTTTTCAAGCCCGAGTACCAACGGCTGGAACTTGTCGATCGTGAAGATCTGGTCAGCGATCCAGGTAACACTCTAGCTGACTTTCTTTACACAATGAGCTTAACCAACGAGTCCAGTTGTAAGATTTCAGCATGCATTTTATGGTGTGTCGGTGGCATGGTGTATGCGCTTGAGCTTGTGTTGACGTCATTTCAGTCCCGCTAGCAATTCTATTTGGTTTCATCCTTCCTGCTGCTGCTGGACAAATGTGGGGGGATATGGTCGGAGGTTTCGTTTGGGGTGGTCTTGTTTCCAAACTTGCCAGTAAGTACTCGTCAGATATCCAAGCATTCATATGCTAACACCGGTTTGGTTAGTCTGGCATTGCACCTTCCTAGTCAATTCGTTTGTAGCCTTTCCCCTTCCATTACCCTGGAAAAAACTGACAGATACCAAGTCTCGCACACTGGGATGGTCTCCAGCCATATTCCGACGAAAATACTTCGAGAGGAAGTTTTGTAAGGTTTCATTGAGGTCTGTGGCACCGGAAGCTGAATTTTCTACTTCCAGATCCTTGCTTTATTGACCGGTGGCGAAGGCAATCACAACTTTGTAAGGCTGCCGTCCCTTCTATGATCATCTACCTTTTATCTAATCATCTTACCTGTAGCATGTCAGTTAACACAGCCGTCCAAAGTTTTCAGGCATTGATACTGACAGTGGCACCAGCATGCATTCCCGCATGATTTTCGTTCGGGACCGTTTCCCACCGATTGGGACCCTTCAAAATGGATCATTCTCATGCTTAATCGACTAGGACTGGCTACCCGCTTACGCCGTGCTAAGGAGCAAGATCTCATCGAAGCTACGGAGTACATGCAACTCAAGACCCAGCATCCTCACTTGGCGTCTTCGTTGGACAACGACACCGAAACGTGGGAAGGTGATATTTGGAACCAGAGCCAGCTGAGCGAATATATTAGTGCGAAACCTGGATCATGTGTAATTCAGATTGACGGATTCGCCGTGGATGCAACAAAATACTTGGTAGAACATGTATGTCGTTAAAGTATTCTCTTCCTTTTTCTGTGTAACTAACACAGCCGTTCATAGCCTGGAGGAGCCAGCTTATTGCGGAAATATTCCACTTTCCCAGAAAAGGACAAATGTTTAGACGCCTCTTGGGCGTTTGGAGGGGGTTTAAACAATCATTCTCGCGCAGCGAAACGACAAATGCGTGCACTTCGGGTGGCAAAGATTCAAAGAGACGATTAGATAGACGTCTATAGAGGACTGTTCTTATACCTGTAAACTGAGGTCTGAAGCTTATTTGAAGAATGCAATGCCAACAGTGAGCCTAAAGTGTTGGCGCGCTTTTTGGAGCGCGTCGGAGCCACGTGACAGGATAGTTCATCCATAGAGCAAGTTCGTCCAATCATCCCTGATAAATTGCGGATATCCTGAGTTTTGCTAGCCAGCGAGCGTTGCACCTTTCTAATACTGCCCATACTGTGACCATCTTGAACAAGCAGACATGTCGAAGCGGGAACTTGGGCAGTTGGGTGGAACAAACGAAATAGAGGGGCCGCGGACCAAACGGCGCAGGGAAACAGCTGGCGCCTCCTCTGATGTTGATATCACATCTTCAGAGCGCATTCACCTTGGAGCGGTCGATGGCGACGAGGGTATCGATCAGACGAAGGAGGAGGTGAAGGAGCTTGGGCTAAAATTGTGGCAGACCGTGAGGGATGCAGTCAACAAAGAGTGCGTAGAGTCATGCCTTATTGGATTGTTTTCCATTCGGCTTCTGTGTGCTTGTAACATCAATTCTCATACCTCCCTCGCCTCTTTCCATCTTAAAGGGGTAGGAGCCTGTCTTTGGCCTTCCTTCGTAGACCTCCAAAACGACAATATCCGGACTACTACCGGATTATTACTCGACCCATAGCCCTCGATGATATCAAGAAACAGATTGAAACAGTTGGCTATCCTAACCTCGAGGCCGTCAGGCAGGACTTCGAACTGTGTTTCAACAATGCGAAGACATATAACATGAAAGACAGCGACATCTGGAGAGATGCGAAAGATTTACTGGTGAGTTCCCTTGAATTATGAGCACCACATCGACTTCAATTTTGTCACTCAGAAACTTGCCAATAAGACTTGCGTTAAACTCTTACCGCAAGATGAGGATGGCGAGAACGTTGATGGCGAGGGGAAGGGCAAGTCCAAAGCACCCAGCCTCAACCGTCTTATCAAGTCGAGGCTGCAGAAGTTGGTCGATAAAACCGATGATAGGTGAGTTATCTTAGATCGTCACTGAATGTATATTCATGACTTTCTAGTGGCCGTGTTCTTTCCGTCGAGTTTATGGAACTCCCCTCGAAAAAGGACTGGCCTGGTTATTATCAGCAGATCAAACGTCCACAGTGTCTCGAGAATATCTTCGTGAGTCGTATGGAGGTCTCTTCGGTGCTTAACCAACCAATGACGTTCTATTAGAAACGTATCAAACGCAAGGAATACAGCAACGCTAGCGAATTCGCCACTGATGTGGAGCTTGTCTTTGCCAATGCCATGACATTCAACCAGGATCATACTGGGATCTGGGAGGATGCGAAGGCTCTTCGTGTCAGCTTCTGGTTAACCGTTCTTTGATGTTTTACCTCTAACTCTCAGTGTAGGATCATTTCAGGCTTCTAATGGTTGACCTGCCCCCACCCTTTGCCCTTCCAGAATATGTGGCGAAGCCGAAAATCAAAATTAAACCGCAGATAACTCAACAAGCTACTCCCACCCTAACAATCCCAGCAGTAACCCAACCCATTGCGTCTTCGTCTCAAACTCTTCGTATCCCTGCTGTTAAACAAGTGAAAGTATCGCCGGTATCAACTCCTGCTACACCCGCTTCTTCACTGCCCCCTGCAACAGTTCCTAACCCCCCGCCTGTAGTAGTCACTAAATCAACACCAGTACACCAACTGCATCTCGGGACACCACAAACAATCCCCTACATGAACACCACATTCTCGCATTATCCTAATGCATCTTATATCCCGCCTCTCCCTACACCAGCCGCCCCTACAGCCTCCACATCAACCTCGAATCTCCAGACGGACACTGTCGTACAAGCTTCTTCGGCCTCTAGTACACCGCCGCCGCCGGTGATTCATCAGAGTCACCAGCTGAAATCTATTTCGTTGGTAGTTCAACCTCGAGGCCGACGCCTTGTTCTGGACTATCAGGACGGCGTCAAGTGCTGGGCGATGAGGCTTGTTCCTGGTGAAACCGAGATACACGTGAGCAATGTGGTGTTTATGGGGGATGAAGAGGATGAAAGCAGCGAAGAAGAAGAGGACGACAAACATGAAGAGGAGGAGGAAGAACACGCCGAGCCAGATACCTTGACCAAGAAGAAGAAGGGTAAAAGGGGGAGGGGTCGTCCGAAAGGAACAACTAGAGCGGCAGTCAAGACCAGGGCCGCCAAAAAGAAGAAAGAAAAGGTCGGACCAATTCAGGTCAAGTTCAATGGTGCGATTGTCAAGGAACAAGAGGACGAGACGTGCATGTGGACTATCAATCCCGCTGTGGGGTCAGGTGTGCTAGAGGTGGGGGAAGATGGAGGGCTGATATGGAAGGTATACATTCAACGAATCGGAGACGAGTAATTTTGGGCATTACCCCTAGGTTACATTACTGTAAATTAGTTATTAGAAACTCTTAACATTGTCCATTTTTACTCCACGCTTGAAGATTAGAGGACAACAAGTATTGGCTTAGTAGAATAGACATAGGGACATAATATACACGTTTGAGTCATATTATCCTCCTCGCCATTTCCCTCTAAATCTCCCCCGAGGATACCCCCTCGACCCACTCTACATCGCTCCTCACTGTAGTTAGATTTTCATACCCCTCCATAGTGATAACTACTACATCTTCGATGCGCACCCCGCCCATGCCTTCGTACTTGCGCAGGACCTCCACATCGAGGAACGCAGAGTTGTGTACACCTGCGCGAGCGAGTAGATGCGGGGAGAAGTAGATCCCGGGCTCGACCGTCACTACCATCCCTGCCTCCAGCGGTCGTCGTAGTCTCAAATACTCGTAGCAGCTCGCGTGTCCCCACTCCGCCTTGTCGCCAGCCAATGCCCCGTCGCCGATCACCTGCAGCGCGCCAGTGGTCACGTCGACGGGCTTCGACACACTCGGGACGTCATGCACATCCATGCCAAGCGAATGGCCGACGCCATGCGGGAAGAACGCAGCGCTGATCCCACTTGCCAGCAGCTCTGCCTCGCTCGCCCCAGTGCGGAAGATTCCTAGGTCCTTGAACCCCGCGATGAGCGTCGTGTGGCAGACGCGCTGCACGGCATCCCAGTGCGTGCCGGGCTTGCATAGCGCGAACGACGCAGACTGCATTGCGAGCACCAGTGTGTAGATCGCGCGCGACTCGGGCGTGAACTTGCCGCCATTTCCGACAGGCGTCGTGCGCGTGATGTCCGCGGCGTAATTGTCCCATTCGCAGCCGGCGTCGATGAGCAGGACTTGCGGGGAGAGGCTCAAAGGGCTAGTGCTGGACTGGTGGTCATGTGGCCCGACGGGACCCCAGGCGAACTCGCGGTCGTTGCAGCAGTAGTGCAAGGTGGACGCACGGGTGGACGATGCAACGATCGGTAGGTACGCTTGGTGCACCGCTCTATGACGATTTGTCAGACAAAAGCAAGTCAGATTTCGTTCACTCACCCCTCGCGTCTGCATGAAGCGACGAAGATAGCTTCTGCCGCTGCTTCTTTTTCAATTAGCCACTCCCCTGGGAGCAGTGGGCGGCCTTCCCGGGCTGCGCCTGCACGGAGTCCATGCTTCACGGCCTGGCCGAGTACACGCATGACTGTCTCGTGAGCGCGCGAGCTGATCTCGTTTGCCTTGCGTATCAGCGAAATCTCGTGTTCATCCTTGATGAGTCGAGCGTTGTGTAGCGCTGTGAGGAGATACGCATCGGTGGGCGTGATAGAGTCATGTACTAGCAATGGAGCAAGGTGATCATCGGGAATCGCGGGGAAGAGGGGCGAGCCACGGGCAAGGGTGTGAACGAGCGCACCCGGGGGAAGGGCAGCGAGCAGAGAGGGTATCGTCGCCGGATGTTTGACATGCGTGACGTCGTGCGATGCAGCAGCAGCGTCGAGAGAGGGCGGGGGAACAGACCACATGATGTCTGCTTCGACTGCCTCAGGGACGAAAAGGTCGATGGAGGGCGTTTGGCCCGGCTGGTAGACAGCGAGCACGAATGATCCGGGAACGTTGCACCCAGTCAAGTAGAAGAAGTTTGACTCCTGGCGAAAGACAAGCTCTCTGTCGGTGTCATTGCGGAACTCTACGGTGCCTCCTGCTGCGAGGATCACTTGGGGCTGCGGGACGTCAAGATCTGGGTGCTAATCAGTGCAGCGATCTCACCTTGGATTTCTCGGCCGCTGGGAGCAGCTCAACGAGATGCTTAAAAGTCTTGTGAACGTGGCTGGAGACTAGCGAAGGATAAGAACAAGTCAATAAAAGGATCTAAGCGATTAACCTGGATACATGATATGAAAAACAGGACCAAGATACGTCCGGGAGTCCGAGTCGGATCAATTTGACAAACGACGCAACGACGTCTAACGAGACGTCAACAGATTGTAACATGCATAGTATATCTGCCTGCCAATATTAATCCAGAACATCTATTGTCCTGCAACTTCCGTAGCACACTGAGCCCCAGCTTGAAATTTTTTACGGCCAAGTGCAGCTATCTCTCTATCTCTAGCTGTCTCTATCTACGCTACAAACACTGAGTGGCCAAAAATCAGTAAGTGCCAGGGCCACAATTACACCCAACCGCCGGAATACCAGCCCTGATTGATTGGTCTCAGACCCCGCCGCGACCAACAAGAGGCTTCGGCATATGCTCCACCACAGCGTGGTCACTTGTCTTCGAGTGTCAAAATATAACACAGGGCCGGTGTGTCGCACACCGGGATCAACTTCTTTACCTCGAGCGGTGGGTGTTAGTTAATAGTAGTTCCGTTCAGAGAATAACAGGAAAGTCTTGAACTGGGGTGACAACTTTTTGACACCGCCGCACACACGCCGATCAGCAAATTAAAAAATTTCAAGTTACCAAGAGGCCCCGTGTGCACAAATGAACATAATACCGGCTACGGCTCCACTCACTCCATTGAGTGCGAGAAGCGAGAGGGCGCTCGTATTCGCACTTTTTTGATATTTGGAAATATTTTCGAAAAGACGAGGTGATTAGATGTGGCGCGCCACCCGCTAGAAAGCGATACAAAAAAAGAAAGAGAAGGAAAATAGATCGTCCAATGTAACAGGGCACTGATTTTGATTTCTGGATGAAGGCTGTCGATTTTCTCACTACATTGACGTGAATCCCTGAATTGTCGGCGGTGTCAATTTGGATATCCTGTGGCCTGCCAATGTTACTGCATCCATTTTTCAATGCGACGTCAGTTCTGGCATACTTGCTCCACATTTACGCGAGAGTTCTCCTTCTGGATGAAGGAATAATAAATCTTTTCCAGTTTATTCTGACGGCGGAGCTCGAAGCATCCACCTCGAAGGTATAAAAGACCCCTAGTGAATCCATATTCTTCAGTCGAACATCCAGTTCTACTTCACTACTACCAGTTACTCACCACTCACAATGTTTGCTCGCGTCTCCACCCTCTTCTTGTTCTTCATCTTCGCCCTCTGCGCGTCGGCCAGTGTCCTCCCGCGCACGGACGGCACGAACCAGTGCAACACCGGCAGCACTGAGTGCTGCAAAAGCACTGCAGACGTGCGTTGAACGTTGAACGCAGCTAGGATTTTTCCTCACATTTTTATGACAGGCGAAAGACCCTAGCGTTAAGCTCCTGGCCGGACTCCTTGGAGTCGTCCTTGGCCCCATTACGGGTCTAGTTGGATGTGAGTATTGTGTTGTAGTCGAAACCGACAAATGCTCACATATTTTACAGTGGGCTGCAGCCCCATCAGTGTCATCGGTGGCGGAAACACTTGGTAACCCAATCCGCACCGTTTTATTTTACATCGAGCGAGCTAACCTGTATGAACAGCACCGCGCAACCCGTCTGCTGCACTGGAAATAATTTCGTAAGTGCTCTCATCCAAGAGCGGTTTGTTGTTTTAGCTCACAGAGATAATTATCGCAGAGCGGCGGCCTCCTCGTCATAGGCTGCTCTCCCATCAACATCAACCTTTGAAGGGGGCGTGTAAAAAGAGACTTCACCTAGTACTTGTGTATTGTGATCATGAGAATGCCCTTAGCCATGATATCGAATGCCTGGGATTGCCAAGAACAGATGAATAAGAAAAATTGTGTTGCGGTAACTGTGTCATGACAGATATGATAGTATACGCGCCTAGTCCGATTATGGCATTTACCTGGAGATCTGCTAAAGCGGTTGTGAAATTGGGTGGGGAAGAATCCCAAGATATACGCGTGGTGGCGTCCAACTCACTACCGCCGGCACATACTTGATGAGGATGTCCTGTCCGCGCGGCAAAAGCCCTGGCTTTTGGATGAAACTTGAGCAAGCTATACTCAGGCTCAGGGTGTCAATATTTTAATGCTTGTCCAGCTCAACGCCAGTCGGTTAGGTTTAGGAGAAGTGGTTCGACTTCTGATTGATAGCAGAATACTTGGCGTTTTCAGAAATCAGATTGGACATGCATTAATGGGGAATGATGCAAAATGTGCAGTTTGCGAGTTCTCTTTCGTTAATGCTCGTTGATCGTGTTTGTTACGCGAATAAATAATATCTGCATCATTTTTTATCAATCTGTTGAGCAACTCAGTATTGTGCGGTAGAAATAGGGCCAAAGACTTTCGACATACAATATGTATTATATCCCCTTGACCCCGATCCTAGCGACTCAGGGGGAAAAAAAACTCCGGACATCAGGCTGCCTGAGAGATCAAACATTCTTGTGGTCGAGGAGAGTTTGATTTCGAGATAGATAGGAAGTTCGGAAAGTCCCCAAGGCCTGGCGATTGCGAGTGTTACGGAGCAGGGAGTATATCGAGAGGGTGCGCACCGCCAGTTCTTGCAAAGTCGGACGATCGCGTTGACATGACATGCCGATGAAATGACGTCGCCGCACCACTAGGTAGATGAACGTCCAATCTAGGGACGCAACCACAACGCATGTTCTTGAACACACGATGCCACGCTAGACTTCTAATGAAGATAGTTCTTGGAAAAAATATTTGACACAGCAAAATGCGATGGTAGGGAGGAGCGTAGAAATGATTCCTTTCATGAATCTTGGATGCCAGAAATCGAGGTTTTGCAATGTGCCAATGGAGGAGATGAGTCGGGAAACCCCTTATCAAGGCAATAATGCAGAGCACGGCCCATGGGGTAGTGCAACACTGGAGTTGAGCCGTGAGAGCTTGCGAGTGAGGGTCATGGACAATGCCGAACTCATCTTGACATCGCACCTCCACGGCCCGTTAACATTGCACATGTTTTGAAAGTGTCCTCTTGAGGAAATCACCAAGCAGTGATCTCATTGGCAATTGCCGTTTCTTGATCTCACTTCACATTCCTCATGGGGCCGTACAAGCTCACCCGCTGCCGGGTTAGATATATATTCACGCGTTTCGCCCTAATTCCTGACGTTCCGTGCAGAATTACAATGACGACGGAAGCTCCAGGCAACAATGTATCACGGGATGTGGGTTTGCACATCCTCACCAGCCTGAATGGGCCACTGCCCAGAGATACGTGAGTCCCTTGGGCCTCTGATTTTTAATTATCTGTCAACTCTTGTAGGATCACAATAGAAGAGGAAGAGGGGGATATAGAGGTCGGGGTGGTCGTGGTGGGTCTGGTTCCTGGGGCGCACCCCCCTCTCCCACTTCTCTCTCAAGAACGCCTTTTTGGGGATCTACCGCATCTTCCTCAAAGAAAAGTTTAGATCCCACTACTACATCAGACTTGGAGTCTAGTTGGGCCCCTTCAAAGAAGAACGCACGTACCGAAGCGTCAACATCCTTTAGGAACACCGCTGCAGGCAGTCCTTCCTGGAGTACCTCGACCGCCTTGGGGGGCTCACAAAGACCTCAGTCGACTGACGACAAAGGGACGGTGAGTACCATTGCAAGTGGATGGGGCACGACAGGAAAAACGTCTGCGAGCACGAGTAGCGGTGGAAAATCTCAGCCAGAAGGCACCGGTGGCTGGGGTGGACTGGCAGTTGAGGGGAATAGCAAGGAATCGGGGGATGGATGGGGCGCCAGCCCCTCAAATCCTGGCGCAGGGTGGGGCGATTGGGAACCAAACGACAACGAACCTGAGAGTTCGAGTAAAGGAGGTTGGGGCACTGGATTTTCGAATACTGGCTCTGGCTGGGAGGATTGGGGACCGAGTGGGAAAAGTTCGGGATGGGGAGAGATCAGCGACTCATCGTGGCATCCGACAGACAAAGTTGCCTCAGATCTGGACACGAAAGACAAAGGGAGAGGCAAAGAGGCCGGCAGTGCTGTACCTCGACACCCTAGGGTAAAGCCATTGCCATTGCCTCTTCCTCGGGTTCCCGAACAAACCAAGGATCGCTCTCGTGTTGCGACACCCCTTTCAACAACAGTACAAACTACCGAGAGATCAGACAAGAAGATCCCATTGTCATTACCATTACCAAGTAGGATCACCCCTTCGTCGACCGAGATCCCACCATCTTCTAAGGAGACTATCAAGTCCAACTTGCATATTCTTACCCAGTCGATCGTAGCAGCTGAATCAATACCGAGCAGCACAACCGATTCATCGCGTTATTTCGTAAATTCTTTGGATCCCGAGAGCTTGTATTCGAATATTCTCAAGTAAGCCCGACACCAGACCAAAATTATATTATCTTCATGCTTACGGAAAAATGTCCAGGCACACGCAACGAGCCGTCGCAGTCCAAATCGAACTTGATGACGCTCTGAGCAATGTTGAACGTTGGAAACGGACTCAGACTTCCCAGCAATTCACTCGAGCAACACCTGCAACTAGGAAGATGTTAGATGACCAGCGCGCAGCTTACGTTCATCAAGTGTCCGAGCTTAAGAGGCGCCTCAACTCAGTCATCAAATATCTCTCTGAAATACCGAACTCCGACCAATCGAAGACTTTGCCACCTCAGTTCGACAGGACGGAGTTAATGGGTTACAACACCCAGCTACGAGACTGGGTCACTGCTCTTCGCCTCCTTGACTGTACCAGTCCCCCCAATCCCTCGATTCTCCAGGACGCGAAGGATCCAAAGGAACTTGTTTGGAACCAAATCCAGGCCTCTCTTGATCAAATCGACGCACACAGCGAACTCATCAACGAGGAGCTCTATAGCAGACGTCTTGCCCCGATCGATGTCGAGAAGAAGATGGCCGTCCTGCGCAAAGACTATGATGCCAAGAAGCGGACTGAGTTGGCGAGCTTCGAAACATCGGAGCGTGGACTGCTTGGGGAGGCAGATCAGCTAGGGAAAGAGGTCGGGGAAGTGAAAAATGATGCAGCAGCTCTTCTCAAGACGGTAAATCAGAATGCGCTGGATCTGCAACAACTCAAGGCTGAGCTGGAAAAAACTGAGAAGGAAAAAGCAGAGGTATCTATACATGCTACTCTAGCGATATATTTTGTCTAAAGAGCAGCGCGACGGACAGCTCCAGGGTTACATCGAACAACTACAAGCCTGCAAAGGTAAGGACGAGGCTCAAATCCAGGTCCTAATCGAGAAAGTCCAGAGTTTGCATCGAATCCTCCGACCACCGCCTCGCCCTCTGACCGCCGAAGACTTGGTTCCAGCAATGAAGGAACTTATCATTGATGATATATATGCTGAGATCAATGAGTTGGTACACCGACTTGTCGAAGTCTTTTCGACAAGTCGAGAGATATTCTTTGTGGAGCTTTGGAAGGAGGTGGTGCCGATTCTTGAAGCGACTCAAAACGTTTGCCGTCGTGCTGAAGACCATTTCACATTACGGCATCTGCAACAGAAACCATAGGTATTGCGCGTCGTCCAAGTTGAGCTGAATATTTTAGGATTAAAGTATAATGTATGGTAACGATGATACTAGTAATGTAATGGCCCAATAAGTGGACTGTGATATTTGTACTCTTCGCGAGGAAATCGTTTGTGTAAGGTTCAGTATGAGCCATAGTCTAGCGATGGTTTATTGATCCTTTTGCCATGTATCCTCGTCACTTTCGTTATCACTCTCCGGAGTCGGAATGTAACGATGGTACCGTGCAGGCTCCTCGCCAACTTCCCTGAGATACCGATGCAAGAGTTCTTCCCGATCCACAGGTCGCACTTCGTACCCCTCTGACCCACTCCGAATGCGAGGATGCCCACTATAGTCATCACTACACGAGTCGTCTTCAGATTGCTCCAACACAACCTGCTCTCCTTCTTGATAATCGGGATGATAGGGTGGAAGCAAGGAGACTCCTTTGGTTTGCCGCTTGGCTACATTGCGACGACGAGAAGAGTTGGACGGTTCAAGGTCGGGATTGACGGAACCATTTTCGTAAGTCCATGGTGAGGATGGAAGAACCAACTCGTGTTCCCCTTGTTCCTCTCGTTTTTGTGTCACAGGATCCCGCGGAGGCCAAGACACAGATCCATCTAGAAACAAGATAAGTAAAGAAACAAAATGCAAGGATAATTATTGGGGGGAAAAAGAGGGAAGAAGTGTACTAAGAGAGCTTTGAAATAATAATATGAATCCATGAGTGCTTACAAAATAAAACCACCAGCGAACTCACAACTCCTGGGTCCTTCTTCACACATGCCACCCCTCGCCTTGTAACATTTTATCCCGCGCCGAAAGTTCAACCCACTTACCGTCACCTTCCGCCAACTCGTACCTCAGTCCAGTACCAGGCGCAGAGCTCGGCCAACACCAAAGGAGCATGTTCTTGCCCAACACGGATTCTATATTCTTCCTCCTACCCAAATTCTTGGTGACCGTGAGCAGGAGAAAATCGAATTGATTACGTTTAAGCGCACATATGGAAATTTGACCTGGATTGGAATTAGTCGATGGGTCTCAGAGGTAGAAACCGATCCTACCGCCTGTAGTTTGCCTCGGCGCACCATTGTAGCAACCTTATCCTTCTCCCAGCCTTCTATAGTTGTTGTGTTCCCGAGTAGGCAGTAAAAATGATAGATACTACAGAGGCTTTGAGTAGCTGTAATATCAAATCACCCTGGAACGCACCTGAAACCTCCAACCGCAAGGAAGACAGGGACACATGCTACATAGTTGAGAATTGTAAAAACGATCTCTATAGTAGACGGCTCGTCCTAGGAGGTCGTATTAACCATGTAAGTGGAACAGGATAGACACGTACCCAATAGCGCGCCCCCATGGTGTAATAAACCCTCCGTGTCAGCATCGCAAGATGATAGGAGCATGCAACATCGATATAGAAAAGGAATCGCAGAAAATAACCATAATTGAAGTGCCCAACACAGTTATTAATCCAAGGGCAGTGATGGTCTATGGAGCAGTCAGTTCAACTTAAATCATGTACAAATATATTCAAACCTACCCATACGAAGAACACATCTTCATTGAGAGTCGAATTCAATGACTATAAGGTAAATGTCATCAATCACGTACCTATCACATGTCCTGCAGTGGTGAGCTCTCGGAGGTTTATAACGATCACACATTCTACAATATCTCGGCTTTCCAGTCAATGGTTTGACTTCATATCCATCTGAATGTGTATCGGGTCTCTGTGAATGCTTTGTCAATGGTGTAGGTGGGTGAGCAATGAACGGCAAACCCATGTATCCGGCACTCGACCGGGTTCAGTCACGACACAAAGAAAATAGTTCCATAGCAGCATCCCTACGAAAAGACTGATTTCTGTCAACTTTGTAAAGGTGAAGTTAAGATGGGGTCTTACTTGAACGGAAGCAAGAGGGTTATGAGTTCGATGGAAAGGACACTGCCGTACCACGGCCATATTATAAAGATCTGGGAGGAGTATGAAATAAAGCAGATTAGACACAGAACGAAGTTGACAATTAATCGTCCAAGCCAAGGATGCATTGGATGACAATGACGAATACAGTCTACCGTAACCAGTACCAGTGACACCGCCACACAGCTGGTCCCTTAACTTGGGCACGTGACGACGGCCAAACTTTGCGTGGACCATCAACGTTTCAACAACCATCGGGAACTCTCCATGTATCCACTTTCCTACAGGCCATGTGTTGGCCGACGGGTAACCCGCTCATTCCAGCAATTTATTCGACATAATTCCTCAAATAAACCTACTGAGCCTCTCAACAACGCCTCCCACAGTCCCAGTGACAAGGCCTCTGCTGTTGGTGCAGTCAGCTGGGACACTATTACTATCCGTATGTATGACTTACCTTGATTGATGAAAAAAAACTCATCCCGCTCTTTAGCTACTCGTGATGAGATTATACAGAGACCTCGAAAAATAGTTCCGGGCCAGGACCGAGGGAAACTTTACAAACCCGACTTGGCCTACCTCAAGCAAAACTCCACATCAAGCTTTGCTAGCCGGTTAGCTGCAGAGGCCCCCTCTGTGAAAGAATCAACACCTGGTGCCCAGGCTGCTTCACTACCCTCCCAGTCCCCACGCCCCACCAAAGCAGAAAAGCAAGCCGCCAAGGAGAGGGAGCGCCGTATAGCTGAGGCTACTGCTCAGCGGAAGGAACAGCGCTTAGCTCGCGAGGTGGTGCAGGCGCAGAGGGCAGCAGAGGAGTCATACAAGAAACCTCGGCAGAGTGGTGCCAAACCTACGGAGAACCAGTGGGGCGTGTATGGCGACTTACAAGCGGGGCAACCCAGTCAATCTGGTCAGCGTGGTCAGAAGCTACAGCGCTCGCGTGGAGGACCTGTTTCTCGCGGAGGACGTGGAGGCATGAAGCGACCGACATCACATTCTCGTGGTCCTGTCAGACCCCAGGTCGCACTCATCAGAAAAACTCCAACCACCGAGATAGACGAATCTTTATCCAATGAAGATATCACCCTAAGTGTTCTGGAGGATGGTGGGGACGACAAAGCACCAGCAGAATTCAGGAACCCTGATATTCCCTTCACCAACCTTGACGACCTCTTCGGCCCCTCAGCAGCTGAGCGCGTGGAGAAGGCCGCCCGCTCACCCAGTGAGGACCGAATCGAGTGGCTACGCGAGACCTATGGTGGTGATTACATCCGCTTTGCGCCACCAGCCGCCGCCAATTTTGGGACAGAACCCCGCACGTTGGGCCCGCTGAAGCACGCGCAGTTCGTGCTTTCTAAGAGGGGGGATGTAACGGTTGGATCACGCAAGGATGCACTCGCAATTATCACTTCAGCAATTGGAGCTTCAGCCAGCAGGGGAATTCAACGAGCGTAATTTAGATAAACTGTGGGATACGTCGTCACAAATAATTCATTAACATACAAGAACGGGTCAAGCGTGGGTTAAATTACGAGTGTGTTTCTACAGCTATCTCCTCAGCTGGTGGATGAGTTGAATTCCTCGAGAATTCGGCGGCATTGAGGATCGTCCTCACCCCTGGTACTGATTGTTCTCTCACCTTCTCATAGTACCCCGGACATTCCGGTCCAGGTTTCTCTGGAGGGTTGATCCAAGCTGGCAGGACGAAGTCGTTTTTCATTTCTAGTTCGTCAGGTGGCAAAGCCCCTCCCCAGACAGTTTTTTGCCGTGCAGTGGCATTACGTTTACTGCCTTGATTTCGGGTTGCTAGGGCCACCAAGAGACCGAGCTTTTGTTTCCTCTTAGGACCCCGTGTATTAGTCTGCTTCGAAGACTGCACTGTCGAGATAACTGTCGAGGCATGTGAGGATGATCGAATGAATGTAGCAGGTATTGACTCGATGGGGGGTAGTGAAGATTCTCTGGTGGCGTGCCGAGAGTTGGATGAAAGGGATGGGGAGCGCTTGACTCGTTTTTGAGGACGTAACGCTGATGTAGACTCGGTGTGATCTGATAATGCAGATGTCCACTGCTCATTTTCACATATGACAGCCTCTGCCTTGGGGCTGACAGGTTCGAGGACGGCAATACCAGGGTTGGACATGGGTGTCGTTGATCGCGATTCTGGGTTTGGCGCTTGAGAAATTGAAGGAGGTTCTGGAAAGGAAAATTGCTTTGGACTCGATGACGGAGAGTTCATGTGTGGAGGATATACATTCATTGGTGGTGAAGAAGCTCGCATTAGGTGCTGGTGTTCGACCGAAGGTTCAACAAGTGCTTGAATATGAGGCTCCTCTACAAGTTCCTCTTGAAGCCCTTGGGTTTCAGTATGTGGTGTTAGTTTTGTATCCTCCTGAGGAAGCTTGTCATGACGCTCATCAAGTTCGTCATGAAGTTCCAGCTGAAATTCATCCTCGATATCTTGCCGTAGCAGATCCCTGGGCTTCTCCTGAAGTTCCTCTCGACTTGGCTTAGCCTTACGGGTTGGAGGCTGCTTCAAAGGGGGAAGTGCGCTTTGCCTACGCTTCTTGGAGATAGAGTTCGCTGCGGAGACAGGGACAGTTGGATTAGATGGACGAGCGGCAAGTTTGAGCTTCAGTTTAATACTGTCGGCTTCCGTCTCGGGAGTAGGCGATTCTTCTGGCTCTGAGACGTGCCTATCCCTTCCTGAGTAAACAGGAGCCTCGGATTCAATTGAGTTGTCCGCAGCGATCTGGCTTGTCGATTTTCTGACCCTATCAGGTGGTAAGAGAACTCGGTAACGATCTTCCAACATATAGGCAACGCTCAGCATCTCCTTCCTACGTCTCTCGCCTTCCCGATTGGGACCGCCGTTATGCTGGGGGGATAGGCCCTCTTCTGGTTCAGATTCTGGGTCCGCGTGATGAGGAGACTCGGGGAATAGATTGTCTGGGAGGGTAAGGAACGCTGCGGGATCCATGGCACGTAGCTGTTCGATACGTTCCTTTAATTTGTACTGTTCATGCTTGAGCTTTTCCTTCTCTCGCAAGCGTTGACGCTTCTCGAAGGTTTCATATTTACGGTGTCGTTTTTCGTATGCAGCATCCGAAGTTTCGAGAGGGCCCTAGCAGAGAATCAAAGAGTGGTTTAGATATCATATAGCTAATTGAAGGATAGTTTCCGACGTACATCCTCAGTAATCCCGGCTTGTGACCGTGCTCTAAGTCGCCCAACTGGCGTATCTCCCAAACTGACATATTCGGGCGTCTGGATGATTGATTGCTCTCTATATGCCTTGAGGACGTCGGGGCGCTCAAAATAGCGGTCGTTCGCGTGGATATTGACTTCGAGTGTACTCGATGATGTCGAGGCCAATGCTGGATTGGTTGTCAGGAGGAATGGTGTGTCCTCGGGTATCAGAGGTTCATTTTCAACTACAATTTTTTCGCTGTTAGTGGATAGATCGCATCCTGCGCGTCAAGGACGTACATTTTCGCCGTTGTGTATCCAATATCATCACGTCCGCGTCACAGTTTCCAACACCTGGGCCACCACGTCTAGCAGAACGCGAAGGCATGACACGCTTTTGCCGGGCTTGAGTCCCAGTATTTGAAGACGTAGAAGGAGCGTCCATGATGATAGATCGCTCTTATAAGGGGCCCAATTGACTTCTATCCAAGGAGAAGCGGAGGCGGGAGTGTGCAAACTTGGGGTGTGGATGAAGTTAAAGACAAACTTGACTGGCTCTAACCCACTAGGTTAACGTTAACCCACTACTCACGCAAGATTAGTATTTAGTATAACTCTTTCACTTTTCTACGAATAACACTCATACAGTAGGACTATACTCAAAACTCAGTAAATACCCAGCCATCTTTTATTAGTGCCTCTTTTGCTGTTGCAATCCTCTCTCTTGGTACCAAGATGTAATCAGTGTTCCTGTTCACGATGGCCTGGTCAGATTCCTTATCTGTCTTCTAGTCATGGGCATTACCAAGTGGACAGTGCAAATACCGGAACCCTAGCAGCTTTCAGAGGCGCTGTGAAATCAGCCAGTATGCCCGTTAAATCTATTAGCAATATAATCAAGAATACGGCGATTGGGTGACATGCTCAGAGAACTTACCATGTTCCAGAGGGCCCATAATTTTAATACATGCCCACTTTGAAAGACTTGTGACGTCATCAGGTATTCTCTGGGAGGACTCGACGACGACAGATATCTCCTCTGCTGTTCTTGTCACCGAAATGAAGTTACTCGCGACAGCTAGTTCATGAAGCACCCAAGACGGAATATCTTCACCGAGTGGGACTTTGACGATAAAAAAAGGCTCGCGCTCCACCTGGAGATGCAGAGAGCGGATATTCGATGGAGGAGGCATACGTACTATGGCCGTGTGGCCGGTGTGAAGGCTCAGATCAACAGATGTAGTCAACGTGATGCAGAATGATTGAATTTAATATCAATATCACACAACTTCTTCACGACCCAACGATCAGAAGATTGTAACCCTGCGCATGACCAGTGCCTGTGTAAATGGTGTATACTGTCGTGCCACTAGGTGTACCATCGCTCGTGAACGCAGTAGACCCTCCAGACGCCAGGAGGAGGTTGTTTCCGGATACGACCTGCTTATCCTGTGACGACTTGTATCGGATTTCGGGATATCATGACGACTCACTGCAGAAAATGAAGTCAATCCAATACCACTTCCACAAGCGAAGACGCCACTGGAAACGCCACAATTTCCTTTCGAGGATGTCATGGTAAAACTGGAGCTGGTTCCCGAGATAGTGTACGTTGCAAGAGTCTGGGTCGACCAAGTTCCGGCCGAAAGTAACCCTCCTATCAGTGAACCTGACTGTAACGCCTTTATTGTAGCTTTTGAAGGAAGACTTCCAGGAGCCTAAGATAAAATTCTCAAGTCAAGTTGAACAACAAATTTGTATCACATACGCTAGTGCTAGTTGGCTGTGTCGCTTTTTCTTAGAAAATTTATTGATATATGATTAGTGGACTCACAGATGTAGACTGTAAAAATTATGAGAGCACGGAATAAAAGGTTAGAATAGAAGGATTAAAACGCACAGAAATAGTGGTAGTTGTGGCTCCTTTGATTGGGTACTTGATCCCAGTGGAGGGGCAGGAACCCGCTTGGGGTGCGCCTTAATTTTCATACTGTCGTAAGAATATGAATTCAAATACTCCAAGTAGGAAAAACATACTAATCGGGACAAAAACACCGTCAATAGCAGAGCCTTTGAGGTTAAAATACCAGGAAATGGCGTTCAAGGAGCCCGAAGTGCAGTCAAGTGCAGGAGTAAATCCCTTGAGAATATTAATTAATCGTGGTTCCCCGTTAGGGTAACATGGCATACCCCGGAGGCAGTCTTAAGGATAGAGGTCAGGGTGGCGAGAGTATATGTGTTGGAAGACGAGGGTGTAATGCCAGCATCAGCGAGCCATTGGTATGTCGGGAGGCTCTGCCATAAATCGCGTTACTGGGGATCACGTCTGTTGCAACAACCAACCAACTTTGAAAAGTTTGACAACTGTTTGGAAGTATGCAATGGCCTGTCGTAGATTCGTCAGCACATGCTTATTACATCGGGGTGGTTTTACTAACTTCTGCGCCTTTAGCACTTCCAGCAGACAAGCAGCTCGTCTTTAAGGTGCTTATATGCACTGTTATAATAAAGCGATGGTGCATCGTGGGGGGAAATTACCTCATGCAAGTGCCGTGCTTGGACCATTCGTGCTACAACGCTAGGAGTATGAGTATTTAATCCATTCACACTTGATAAAGAGTTCGTACCTGCCAGAATTGGTCGTTTTTCCCATTGATATCTACCCAATACTATCAAAAGGCTATCAAAATCGTTTCCGCATTCTATATCTCAAGGGTATACTTTTTGCATATATGCAAGGGTGTCGGTGGCCCCGTTAGTTGTTAATAGCTTGCAGTTGAAATTTTCAGAAACATACAACCCTACACAACAAGGGACACAACTCACACCAGTGATATTTGTGTACGCTCGTGAGAGATCACAGTTTGAATCGTAGGTCAAATCGCAGCTGAGAAAAAGAGTCATTTTAAGGTTTGGGTTCAGGGTGATGAGATCATACCGGTCGGGCCAGAGACCTTGAGTGCAATGTCAAAACTTGCAAGGAATTCTTCCTACATAGATTAATACGCACCATGGATGGTCCAACTATCAACAGGTCCTGTTGCAGGTTTAAAATCCCAGAACTGAAAAATAACAAGTATGCATGAAGCTGGAATGAGAGGGTCAACTAACTTGAGTTTGAAGAAAAAGTCCCTGTTCAACGTGGTTAATATTTTAGCCATCTCTCCATAGGAAAAATAAATCAGCACGTACACCAGGGGCCTCAAAGCAACAGAGGTCTGATATCATCGTCGTATTCATACAAGACTGGGTTCCGGTAATAGGACACCTAGAGCTTAAAGCACGAGGAAAATTTAACCCATCCGCAGACGAAGTAAACGGGAAGGCATAGGTGTAAGTTAGGAAAGCAGCTGCAGCCATAGCGGTCGATAGCATCTTCTGAGATTGGGGGTCAAACGTGCTGAAGTATGCCATAGGAGTATATCCTACTTATACTTTGAGCAAAGACCAGACCACGTTGAGGATACACGAGCTCTTGCTCCTCTAGGTACAGCCTATTCCCAATCATATTGACCGTACAATTATGCACTTGTTGCATGCGGTCATTTATCGTATTCATAAACAGGACACCTTGTTCTGGTCACAAGGACTAGAGCCCAGACGAAGGAACGTGCCTCCACCAGGAGAAAGGAAGCAGATGAACAATGGAAGCTCTAAGATATGTGTTCATAGCCTTCGACACATGCGTTGCGATGGTCATTAGAAGATCATCAGTCTTGATTGGTACAAGACCGGTTATTATTTTTATAGATCAACCACTGGATGAAGCACGTGTGCTGGAGCACAATCCGTTTCGTAGATGACATTGACATGTGGGTTGAATGAATTGTGTATTTGAACTTCGAATCGATATGATATCCGCAACCACTCACCCGGTTGAGTACACAGATTTTACGATCACTGGAGAATTCGATCCCCATGTAGTTAACGGAGCTCAATGTATTCGCCATTTCGTACGCAGCGCCCCGCACATGCATGTTCCGCTATCATTAAATGTATAAGTGTCTCGTATATCACTGATAAGTGTAAAAAACCTTACAGCTGAGCGTTGATGATTCAATTCTCAGAACACTCATTTGCCCCATTGGTCACTGTACCATCGCCCGATGAAACTATCCAATCCTCTGTCCAGCTTGATGTTAGCGCCAGGGATTGGGATGGCTGAACTAGCCCAGCCACATTTTGAGGTGAATACTGCGGAGATTCAGCAAGATGTCGACCCAGGCCCATATTCATGGCAAACGCATTTGCGAAGCGTGGATTGATGTGAGGTTGAACGAATCCCGGAGGATATCCACCACCGAACTGAAACATCTGTGCCTGTTGAAAAGGACCTGGATATCGCCACACATCCACTGGAGATGGCTGTTGCGGTGAGAACTGGGACCTGTCCTGTCCAGAGAAATTGGATCCGTCAGGAAATTGCCCTGTAGCACGGGCGATAGCAAGGGATGTCGGAGACATCGGTCGAGCAACTTGGTGACCATGAATCGACCCGGGATCTTGTAAATTTGGTCGACTAGCCCAGGAATTATCATCCACGTTGCTCTCCCGGCGAGTTCTCTGAGGTATATCATGCCTAGCAAATCCACGAGAAGGGCCGCCATGATCGCCCCTCCCTCTTCCACGCCCACGACCCCTTCCTCTCCCACCATCTCGGTCACGTCCTCTAGTCTTCGCAGGAACTCTGGGTATAATTTCATGTTGCTGTGTTGGACGGTGTGCGTAATCTTTTGGGTTTAGCGTCAGTTCTACACTTGTCTGAGAGGCTCCAGTGACAGAGTAAGTGTCGGAGTATGGATCATCGTAAGGGATTGGTGCCGGGCGTGAAGGGCCAGCGCCGAATTCAACGTCATACAGACCATGTTCATCGTAGGGATTTCTACTGAAATTCCCGGTCTCTATCATATCTTGGTCGTGCATTAAAGATGGTAGAGGCGTAGATTGTCTAGACGAGGCGGCGATGGAGTGCGCCCGCGACTCCCCACGCCTAACAGCATAAGATAGGAGAAAACTCAGAGGGGAAGAATTGACGCACTTTCTCTTTAGGCTACTTTTGTAGGCAGCCTCAGCCTCGTCGTCCGAAAATTCCAGCTCATTATCAGCAGGTTCTTCATCATGGACGTTACTGGCATCACTTCCTTTGAGTTCTTTTAGGTGACTCAAAAAGACAAAATTACTCCGCGCGGGGACATGGAAGACTTCTCGAGATATTTGGACCTTTTCAACATCAAGGGGGTGTTCCTTGTTGAATTTCACCTGGTATAAAGGCTGCGATGTCGGACCAAACGTCTCAAATACCTGAATGCATAGTTATGAATATAATCAATGCACGTTGGAAAATTTTCACTCACGTAGCCCAAAACTTTTCTGTCCTTGAAGACCAAGAGGGTGTCAGAATCCAACGCACGTTCTGAGCCACGATTTGCAAGTTCAGATGGGATGCCCATGATGATGACAGTATTTCCCATAATCGTCATGATTTCACCAACTTTCTCGAGAACCTCCTCGGGTCCAACTTCGAGGATATCGGGGATCGCGACATCTGCCTCTAACACTTCATTCTTCGTCTGGAAGTATGTGCCGGAGGATGGTACGGGTCCGCTTTCCTCCTCATCTTCAAGGTCGAGGGCCCCAGATGATTTTTCATCATCAGGACCTGAAACGCCCGCATCGGAGTCTGAGTCTGAGCACGAGCTTGAATCTGAGCTTGAGTCTGGTTGTGCTCTACAACCCTAGAGCGTTAGTTCACAACAAGAAATAATCAGACAATCGACGCACATTGTTTTTAGAAGTTCGTCTTCGTCATTAAGAGCAGTCAGATCTGCCGCAATCTCATCTTCGCTAGCATTGTCACTGTCTGAACTGTCGATACAGTCGTCCGAGTCTGCTATTTTCTCAGGTCTGATCATTCGCACTGGAGGAGCAGTTACACCAATTAGATCATGGATGAGCAGCAGGTCCTGTGGGATATTTTGAGGGAGTTTGAAGGCGTCCATGCCTGAAGTCGTGAACGCGTCTATTCTTCCAACGAAGACTCGAAAGTTTCTTCGGTGGTCACGGTCACGCGGATTTAGTTTCTGCCAGCAACTGCAATATGTTTGCAAGTCTTCGCTCAGCCGCATGTTCCTCTTCGTGTCGCGTTTACTCGACAGAGGTCCCAAAGGTCCCCGTCAAGCTGATTGGACAACTCAGGAAGCTTACTGAGGTTTCCATGACCAAAGCTCGTGAAGCCCTCAGCGCGTCCAACAATGATGTCACCTTGGCTTTGGAATGGCTTCAAAAGGACCTTATTACTTCGGGCGCTAAAAAAGCCGCAAAAGTGGAGGGCAGGTTTACCGGGGAAGGGTTAATTAGCACAGCAGTGTTGTCGAATGGGTCCGGGTCGCGCCAGGGCCTGGGTCACGGAGGGGTTCGGGCTGCAATGGTTGAGCTCAACTGTGAAACGGATTTTGTCGGGAGAAACGAGCTGTTCGGTCGGCTGGCCGCGGATATTGCGCACACCGCTGCGTTCATTTCTGAACCCACAGGCTCTGAGACAGCCTTTCACGAATTCCCACTGGACGCGTTAAACGATGCCCCGCTATTATCCCAGCTTCAACCTAACACACAGCACTCCGCCACTGTAGGGAGTGCCATTCGCGATATGATAGCCAAGGTCGGCGAAAAAATCTCGCTCGCGAGGGCTGTAGCGCTTGTGGAGAACGCGCCTTTAACACAAGGAAACGTTGGGCTAAGGCTCGCTTCATATAGCCACGGCTCTATCACCATTCCAACTCAAGGTCGCATAGGATCCCTAGCTCTCATTGCTCTGAAGTCTCCTCGTTTGGCACAATTACTCGCTATCGAAGCCTTCCAAACAGATCTCGCACGACTAGAGCGCTCACTGGCACGTCAAATCGTGGGATTCAAAACAACCTCCGTTGCTTCACCAGTGACAGAGAGATCCGAAAATGCGCTCTACGATCAACAGTTCATGATGTTCCCCGATAATTTATCAGGAAGTACCGTTCGCGAAGTCCTCATGCGTTGGGCATTGGAGAAGGGACTGGTGCTGTCGGATGAAGAGTTCTCATCGAGTGGATTAGCCGTTTTGGACTTCAAGAAATGGACTGTAGGAGAGACCACACATGCGTCGACATTGCAGTGATTATTCCCTTGTACCCATCATATTACCCGCCCCAACTCTTCGGATAATACCTATTGGAATTAAACCCCTATAGAAATCCCCCCCCCCCCCCCCCCCCCCCCCCCCCCCCCCCCCCTCACCACCCCCGACCCCCTACCCCCCCCTCCCCCCCTGTACCCGATGTTCCCCAAACCCACGACT
>JABCKI010005814.1:0-38552 GCA_018282025.1 Sphagnurus paluster
AGTAAGTTTGAAATCACGAAAACAATGGAACCCACACCGAAATCCTACATATTGAGTCTTCATTGGCAGGGAAGAGGACCACGCGAAGATTTCGATATTCGTGTGCTTTGCTCAGACGTTCTTTATCAAACAAAGATTCAAAAAGGGTTTCAGTAAATGCGCCCGAAAGGGCGGCTTTCAGGGTTACAAAAATATGAGATCGTCCAGGCGATATAAAAGTAAAGTAAAAGAAAAATAACTCTACATTCACGAGTCTATGAATAGGGCCGTCAGCCCTACCACAGCGCTCTGCGGACTCGGATTACGCGTCGGGCCTGATATCGCGGACCGCCGCACCCTGGGCGCCCACGGCGGTGCATGTTTCGTTACGCGATTCAGAAACGACCTCTGCGCCAACTCAATACCCGTGGTCGAGGCTACTGCTTATGTTGCGCAGACGCACGTTACTCGCATGGAGCCGTATGCAGCGGTGTTCAATGGCTGGAGGGTGCCGTGCCTTGGATTAACTGTTGTCGGTGGGTTGCGCTCTGCGGATTCTTGGTATACTGACTTGGAGGGGACCCTTCAGGCAGTGATGTCACCTTTTATGCGATTATTACTATTGGCCACCAATACCGCGTCGTCCCTCTCACGTCGACGCTTTCGTGCCTTCCGGAAGCAAACGACGGCGAAGACCGAAAGAAGTTGTACTCTGCATTCGCAGCAGCGTCGGTCCTTCTGACTTTTATACAAGAAGATGGTGCTAGATATGCCAAGTCCCCCCCGCCTAGGATCCCGGACCACACGCATAGCTACCCTGCTGTCACGGAGCTGCAACGTTATGGATCTGCTGGCGCTGTGAGATTCCAGATTACGGAGCTTCGTCCAGATGAGCAGTCGCACCGCTTGTTATACCTAGCCAGGACAGACGACGGGCGAGAAATCATTGTGAAGTTTACGCAGCGTTACTGTATCGAGCTGCATGACTTTTGCGCCAGCCGTAAGCTTTCGCCAGAGATTCTCGGGTTCGAGCGGCTTCCGGGCGGCTGGTACGCTATAGCGATGGAGTACCTCCCATCAGCTGCTTTCCTCACTCCAAACAAGGAGGGCCTTCGTCAGCATGGACAGCGCTGGTTTGCAGAGATGCGAGGCCTCGTCGAGTCTTTCCATGCTGCTGGGTTCGTTCACGGGGACTTGCGTGAAGTAAACATCATCTGCGCTGGGGACCGGGCTTTGTTGATCGACTTTGACTGGGGCGGCAAGGCAGGGGAGGTGTCGTACCCGTTTCGTCTGAGCAAGCTCAACCCGGAACTCTTGCTAGGGCGATCGAGTACTGAGACGACGATCACTGTGGCTGATGATCTTCGTGTACTGCAGTGGACGCTCGGCAAGGCTCGTGCTTCTGTTGAGTAATCTAGTTGTTGCATTCCGCCGAGATGGGGCCCCGCAAGATGTTGGCAGTGATCGTTCAGTTTGTTGTACTGTTATTTATAATATGAATTGTTCGTTACTCTTGAACTGGTGGGATATCGATATGTATGCAGTCCATTTTCACGCACTGGCAGCGCATACCAAAGTTCTCAAAGTATTTGATCACCATTTTCTCGACTCGTATGCGGCATGTGCGGATCTTATCTGTTGTCTCATTCAACGTGGAATCATAATCCTTTCCCGTTCATCTTGATCACTGGGTACACGATCGCGGCGACCATGACGGTGACCTCCGTCAACCCGGCAAAGTCAGGAACAACGTTATCGGCAGCCCTTCTGCGAAGCTGCAGCTCTCTCGCGATGCGTTCTTTATCAGAAAGTGCGTCAAGTACAAGTATCAAATCTGACCTATTACTTACTGACCTCGTCTCAGCCTGGTGGACTGCCTCAACTACCCACGAACACCGACGCCGTCCGACGCCAGCGTCTCGCCCAACAACATCTACATTGAAGCCGCCCATGTGATCGTCTCTCCTACGATGTGTACTCGTGCTTCTCAACTATCGCTCGTACTTACCGGCTCAGGTTCAGTGCAATAAGCCATTACTCGAGTACAGTACCGTACTACAAAAATTGGTGTCTTGATTTCCGTCCCTCTAGAATCCTCCTTTACCCCTGCACGTAACAATTAGTTATGGATACCCGCTCCGAACTCATGGATTAACTTACTGCACCCGCTTCACGGCACCCACCAAACCCTTCGCCGTGCTCGAGAATGTGCCACCCTTCGTCGACCCCATATCGTCGAGGACACTGCCATCCTCCGGGTCGCGCCAAATACCGTCGTCGTCAAGCCTGCCATAGATGTGGGTGTTCTGGTTGGCTGTGCACGGAGTAAGTGTTTGAACGTTGGAATTGAAGGCGGTCGAGCTTACCTCTGATACCATTCGCCCAGTCTTTGCACACCACGGGTGAATCGATGAGGATGTTGGCTTCCTGGGAGTGGTACCAGGACTGAGAATCTAAAATTGCGTGCCACCAGGCGCTCTGAGCACACGGAGGAAAATAAAGAAAACCACAACGGTACCTTGATTTCCATTTCCCATAATACCGACATGGTCATCGATGATCATGAGCTTGACATGGCAATTTCGCTGCTTCTTGCTCGCGTTGACAGGCCTGCGCATGTCTTTGCCTATTTTAAAGTCCCATATAAGCTCAACGATAACCTGTCTCATGATAATCTTTACTTACCAGTATACCAATAGACCTTGAACAACTTCTTCTGCTCTGGCTCGAGTGCTTTGAACATTTTTGCGATGACAACTTCGTTTGTGCCTCCTTGGAACGGCAGAGCCTCTCCCTATCGCAAGGTCGATTAGCCACTTCAATGGATTAGAGCCTTTCCCGAACGACTTACCTGGTCATTAAAGCCCAGATTCACATATAATATGACTTCGATGCCTTTACGAACCGCAGAGAGGGTTGCTTCGACAACAGCCGCAGCGTTAAAAGTAGGTGTTTGACTAAATATGAATCAAAGACCCTGATCCTGTCATCTTACACAGCGCACTTACATGAAAACCTTCTTTTCCGCGTAGTGGAGTCCTGCCAACCATGCCATATCTTGCGGGTTGTTCACGTCTGTATACTCGATCGCCCCGCGCGGCCGTCGGTTGACCATGGCAATGGGGAACGGGTCATGCGGCGCATGGAGGATGTGGGGGGTAAAGTCTTCCGTCTCTTCGCCTTCGGGTAGGGTTGCTTTAGTATCTGGCTGGAGAGTTGTGTCTATAAGCTCGGCGGATGAGCATTAAAACCCCCAAGTCAAGGGAAACAACGCACTGAGGTGTTTGGTGATAAGAGACAACTTGGAGGCTGTCGTCCCATCATGCAATCCTTTCTCATTATTCGCCTTCTCTGTGGCGTCGTCAACATCGTACCCGTGCTGTTCACCGCCTTTGAGATCATTTGGATAGTCGTGTGTTTCCAAGGACTCTTTCGCGTCAATCTTCGCGCGATCCAAGTCTTTCGCGGCAATATGCGCGTGGTCGCCTTGGAACCTATAACGCTCAGCTGGGCTCGGAGGAGATGAGAGAGTGGGGAGGGGTGGGTTTAACGCGCTGCCCCATGATAAGAGCGCCATATCGTAGAAAGCTTCCACGATAGGACCCTGAGTATCGCGATAGATATTAACCAGCCGTTTATCATGGTATGGATGAGACAACTCGCCTCAACATGGCACATCATCTCCACGTTGACTCTATCCAGACGATGAATCCAGTTTCTGATGATGAGGTGAGATTGACTTACCTGTCCTGGGTGTTATTACTATTGATCAATGCGATTTTCCGGTCGACCTGAAATGAAATATGTAAGCCTTGCGTTCGTGGAAATTTAAAATCTACTTACGACCATGTATTTCGCATGAAAAGTTCCTTACAGCCGTCGAGTTAGAGATTAGTGATTGCCAACTGTAACAAACAAACTAGCGATTCACCGAGAAGTGGCTGGTGGTAATTGCAGACCTCTAGGTCGATATTCGGCACCTCCTCAGGAGAAGGTAATTTGACGCTGTCGCCTGAACATAATTCAGGTATAAAATTCCAGGATAATAGTAGAGAGAGAGATTACTGGTGTATTCGGACACGGGAACAATTTGGTGTTGTTTTACGATCTGAGAACAGTTCATCAGGATGAGGATGTCTCCGAGGAAGTATACTAATGAAAAATACCTGCTTTATGTTACCACGATCATACATGATCTTGACAACTTCGAGTGCAGAAATGTTACATTTAGGTCAAGCCACTTCGGTCTAGCAGAAGTGAAATCTCGCATACCTATTTTTTGGCCTCGTTCGCCAGCACGGCGCGAAAGCTCACGCAGTGCGTTTGTAATGATGTCTGCAGCTACAGAGGCTTCCCAGCTAATGACGCAAATTCAGGTAATTCCAAGTTCGCAGTACTATCGGAAACCCACTAATCTGCGAATGTCAGCATGGGTTAGCGACTTGGTCAATCTTCAACGGACACGACGTACTCGTCGCGAAGAAAACTTCCTTCTCAGCTCGAACGATACAGTCTGCGTAATGCCTCATGATGTCAGGTATACTGAGATGGCGATCTCAAGTTAGCCTAAGCGTTGAGGTAAACCAATGCGCGAAAAATAGACCTACACGCTGATGATCGAGAGTGGGATGACACCCGTCGATGCGGTTAAAGGCGGGGATACGAGATTTGCCAAAGGATCAAAGTCGTAGGTGCGCAGCACCTCGCCATATATCTGAATATCCGATTTTTAGACCATCAAAGAGATCCTATGGGAAAAAAATTACCTGAAGAAAAAGATCACTCGGCCTGCTGGTGAAATTTCCGCATTCCACTACACGGTCGAGATCAGCAGGGGTAGGATGGTGTTCTCCTACTTTCAAGTTGGATCCTCGCTTTACATGTTTCCCGTATAGCTTCTCCGCGACGGACTCCACAGATTCGTTCGGGGAGGCTGCGAGTGTTGATGTTACTGTTTCGTTGGCGTGGACGAGCTCGTATGCATTATCTGAAACGAAGGACATATCTGCGCAATGTTAATGTCTGTGGATATGACGAAGGTGGGCAGCCCGACCATGACGTCGCGGTGCTCCATATCTCACCGTCACATGTCTCCGCGGGCTTCAAAATCGTCCTTTTGCAGTGCCTTGCATTTGAAACGGCTCGTCACTTGTGCCTATGGGTAAAATACACTGTGTGGTGATGCGCAACTGGCGAGCGCTCCCTCCGAGGTGTTATCCCATCTACGGGGATATTTGAGGTGATGTGGAGGTGAACATGTTCTGGGCTGATAATTATAATCATCGATATCATTTTACAGGTGTGCAAAACGTACTGCAGGGATTCGACAAGAATTCGAAAAGATTCGAGTTCAAGATGAAATTGCCGAACTCCGCAATCGGTCCGACTCGATTTCAACTGCCCGTGACCTGAGCCCAACCTAAAGCATCCATCTGGACTTTGCGCAATTGCAGAAAATGACCTATACCAGATAGGTTCATCCTGCAGTATTGGGATTGGAGAAATACCAATTTGAATGGCTGGTGGGGTGGACTCGCTTATTGCCAGCAACTTGTTGCAACGTTTCTGGCCTAGCATCTGACTAGATTTATGCAAGCTGAAAAATGCACACCCTGTCTTCCAGTTCGTGTCGTTCATTCAAAGATCTGGGAACCGTCTCTCACTATCGGTCTCCTTGTCCGACCGCTATTGTTATTTGGCAACCTCGCAACAGCTCTCTTATTCCCTTAGATTGATATCCTTTTCAGAAAGTGACAGAAGTATCTTGGAATCATAAGACCTTTCACGCTCCTAGAACTTGGTGCCCCCATCGAAGGAAAAATATTGCGACTGGTCGGCACTTGGAAAGCTTCTTCGGGGATCCTTATATTTAATCTGCTCTGGGGCCGGCTCACGAGAAAGCGATTAATTATGCCATCAAGCTGCAAATTTTCAAGATATTTGACCTATATCTAAGTCGTGCGGCGTTATAAAAAAGTGAATTTTCCATGGTGCTGTAATTTAAGACCGTCGAATTATAATCTCGACGTACAAGACCATTCATCAAGAACTATGAAAAATTCATAGTAAGTAATATTTTAATCCAGGCTACGTGCAGAATGATACGGTGAAGCCTAGGGGGACCACAGAGTGACAGTCTCCCAACCTGTAAACCTCATGACAACCTCGGCGCGTGGTCTGCCAATTTCAGTTGTCTACCATCACTCGTTCAGGGGACGAGCACGATGGAGTCGGGCGATCAAGTCTATTTGCTTCCGCGTTAAAAGATCGATCTTCCGGGTAGACGAAACATCTAATAGAACTTTCCTTTTCTGTGAAAATAGGGGAGTAAATCTTGACAACGTTCGTAGAGAGAATACCTGCCGATCAATTAGGATGTTAGTGAAGAAAGGAATTTCGTTGTTGTGCATCGATATCACCCTTCAAGCGATTGAGGTTGACATGATCATCCCAACCATCGCATCTGACTATCCCCTGTAGATCTTTGGAGACGTATACTATGAACATACGCCTTGTAGAATTCGGAACTGCGTATGCTTTGCGCGCTAGCTCCTCCCAAATTCCGAGGCCTCGAATTGGAATTTAGCGACCACGATAGAATACTAAAGATGAAACAATCAATATCAGGAACCAAGCTGTGGAACTTGAATTCGATGAGGTCCCAATTTGACAAGATTTCCCCGCGTTTTCCCTGAGGAGAGGATGGCAAGTTCCTCCAAGTTCTACCTAATCAGCCGAGCGTAGCGAAAACCATGAGAAAATTGATAGTCTTAGTATGGATGCCATATGACCGGGTGGTATGGATCTCTATTGGAACCGCGTCACTAGCAGGTTTAGTTAACACCACATAGAAGACTGTCGATGCGCTGCGATTCGCGTTGGAATGTGGGGTCTGTGCCATGCGGGACATGGTTAGAATTAGACGAGGTCAGGAGTGAACTCAATATGTTACTAGAGACCTATTCGCTTTTTCCATTGAAAATAGTGATCGAGTGGGCTGAAATAGGTCAACCCGCGCGGGGAGGATGGGGAAAGATCCGGTGCCACCAACTCCATAAACATTCTGAACGACTGTCTTCAAAATTGTCTTGTGGATTCTGGCACTAAGACCACCCCGGGGGCACTAGTGGTACGGCTGATCTTTATGTTAAATGCTAAAAAGATATTTCTCATAGAACAAAATATATAAATACACCTTTTCTAGCTTTTTCTAGCCGAATATCGAATTTGCACCCCATTCGTCTAAAGAGTTGTGGGACCAAGTCGATGCAGTCCTGAGGACTTATCAATGTGAGAATGACGGTCAAGAAAGGCCACATGCCCAAATCCAGTTTTAGACTCCGTCATCTGTCAATGTTCTCCGTCTTTCGAACTCATCTAGGACACATTTCCACTTACAGATTACCAACAAGAAATCGTATCGCGGGAAACATGGCCAAGACACGCAGCTCAACTGGTATTTCGAACCATAGTTCATCAGAACCACCGACAAAGAAAGTCAAGATAACCACATTGCGCATGGCTGAAGTAGGTGAGCGTTATCTTGTTCTTTGCCTCCATATATTGACTCTGAAACGCAGAAATAGGCTCAAGTACACGTCCTGCGCGTAAGCGCCAAGCTGCACCTGAAGCCTTGGACGATAGCGACCTTCCAAAGCGGATATCAAGTGCATGGAAAGTTGGCGCCCATGTCTCAGCTGCAGGGGGAGTAGAGAATGCTATATTGAACGCTGCAAAGATAGGGTACGTCTTATTAACCGCCTTTCTACTCCTCGAAACCTACTGATGCGAGTGACTGCCTTCAGAGGAAACGCGTTCGCCCTTTTTCTCAAATCTCAGCGCAAGTGGACATCGCCTCCATTGACGGCCGAATCTATCAGCTCTTTCAAAGCGCGCATGGAGCAATATGAATACCCAAGCAGCCTTGTGCTCCCTCACGGAAGCTATTTGATCAACCTGGGCAATATCGATGTGTACGTCCTTTCTGTTATGGGGAATACCGTAATAGCTAAATGATTGTGACAGTGCAAAGCGGGAGAAATCTTATGAATGCTTTTTGGACGATCTTAAGAGATGCGAACAGTTGGGCCTGACGTTATATAACTTTCAGTACGTATAATCCCCTTTCTCTCTTTGACTCTCTGAGGTTTAGCTGAAATCTGGCTCTCTAGCCCAGGATCTACAGTCGGTGCTACCACTACTGAGAAATCAATATCCTTGATTGCGGAATGCATCAACCGGGCTCACAAAGAAACTGAAATGGTCACTGCCGTACTCGAGAATATGGTACAATTCAAACCTCGTAGATAAAAACAGGCTTTACCCTAATTGATGCTTTCAGGCGGGGGCTGGGAACGTCGTCGGAGGTGATTTTGCACATTTAGCTGCCATTATTGCCCAGGTCGAGGACAAAACTCGAGTCGGTGTCTGTCTGGACACGTGTAAGCCTCAAACGGTCGCACCATAACTTTGTAACTAAAACGACTGTACAGGTCATATGTTCGCGGCGGTATGTGTCGTCACCTTCTCATACAGCTCCCAGCTGCTCAGGCAATTCCTAGGGTTACGATATTAGGAAAAAGGAAGACTGGGAGTAGGTTTGATTTGTATCTTGTTTCAAAAATTCCTTATTTGCTAATATCACTCTTTTACAGTGCTACGCGTAAGTTTTGGTATTCTCGTGTATATCCATGATCATGATTGATCAGATCGCAGTCAAGAAGTTCGACGATCAAATAGGCCTGTCATACCTTCGTGGTATGCACTTGAACGATTCAAAAACGCCGCATAACTCCAAGAAAGATCGCCACGAAAGCATCGGACTCTACGCACCTACATTTCTTGATAAGCGTACTGGTCATTCACGCCCATAGTTCCATAGCGGTCACATTGGCATTCACGCATTCCATCACATCATGAACGACCCTCGTGTACAGAACATTCCACTCATATTGGAGACGCCGTCCTTCGAGCTACCAGCTCAAACATGGGCGAGGGAAATCCATGTTCTGAATCAATTATCTGGGCTGACTTTGGAGGATGATTCGGTAACTCGTTGCGAAGATTTGGCCAGCGAAATCAAAGCTACAGTGGGTGCCGCCGAAAAGGCTAGTGGAAAAAAGTCCAAGCCTAAGCCTAAGGGTACCGGTCGGAAAAGAAAGTCAATAGATGACGATGGTGACTCGGACTCAGACGATGAGCATGAGCATGAGCATTGAATAATTAGGAATCTATGAGTTCCGCAGTATATCAAGGTACTAATCATCGACACTAATAACCTAATATCACACACTTGCTTACTTCTGCAACATCAGGGCCTACTCTCATCGGTCGATTCCTAAGTTTCAATACCTGACAAGTTTTCAAATCATCCAATGACTCGTGTCTCCTCACTTGAAGGAACGTGTACGGGTGCAATACATTCAGCGGTAGTCGAGACTTCGGCCTCTATCCGATCTGGCATACCGCAGTTTTACCTTTAGCAAGTCCATTGGGGAGGTTTCTTGAACTACTGCGGTGTATGATGTGTTCACCCGTAAAGCCCGAAGGCTTTGCTGCGCCAATCATATTGGGCCACATCATCTCCTGCCATGTTATGGTTGTGACAATCATTCCTTTCCGAGCCTGAGGCCTTGAGGATCTGGGAATGGAAGACTTCGTGAGTAGTAATAAAGTGGGTCTTATCGGAATCGGATACAACTTGAATCGCATCATTTGACAGTTTCTCTTTTTTGTGGTGGAATCTGGATGCTCGTTTGATCACACTTTCGATCTATCACGGGAACAAATCCTAATTTTCTGACGGATGGTTATGACGGTTCAATTTGATACTAGGGTTGATATGGCTTAACAGAATCGCAGACAAAAATTGACGCTTCTTCATCGGCGAAATTGATTCCAATCCCTAAGGATTCCATGATCATCGCCTTGTGGGTAAAAAAATGCGCTTGGCTCTAGTCCTCGTTCCACGACAGACACCTGAGGCTGTTTATTTGTTGCTGATGGAGTGCTTATATTTTCCTCAGCAATCCTAAGTGGGTCAACAAGTTGCACGATCTGGACAGGCCCGTGCAAATCCCTCACTAGATGTACTTGCCGCC
Organism: Sphagnurus paluster; assembly: GCA_018282025.1. NCBI lineage: Eukaryota > Fungi > Basidiomycota > Agaricomycetes > Agaricales > Lyophyllaceae > Sphagnurus > Sphagnurus paluster. The sequence goes on from JABCKI010005814.1 coordinate 10,080, forward strand.
ACCCGAAAAGACGGATCCGGTGCGTAGGATATTCGAACGGTGAAAATGACCAAGAGGTGAGTCTTGATTCGCATTGAGTGGGGTTGGGTAGACAAGTATCAAGGGATACCAAGTACGTAAATGATAGATATTGTTCAAAAGCGGTTGGTCTTGTGACTCGTCAAACTCCAGAAATCTGTCGACCACCGGGCGCCAACCCCATATTTGATGCGCCCTGCCATGATATGTGATTCCGGTGACCCAGTGCGACTCCATTTCTGCATAAGGAAGGCGCGATCGATACGAATTATCGTCAATCGAAAATCTGTGGCAGATAACGTTATATCCATGACTTGGACACCCTCCAATTGGAGCAAACGAAATCCGGACAACCCGCAGAAAGATATCAGATCTACAGTAACTGTTTTCCTTTTCCTTAATTTTTCTCGCACGGCGGTAATCAGATGCATTCTCGAGCTCCATCTAGCTGCGCACTCGCGTTTCATTATTCTGGTTATGTTCTCTCGCCAGACGGGCCCTGCGATGCCTCCTCCGCGTTCTAGCCGTCTCGACCTCTGCTTAGACCCGCCTCTCTCTTGAGAGCTTAATGCCGGCCACCATAGTCGCACGACCATTATCTTGCGTAACTTCCAAGGCTGCTCTTTCGGCACAGCGGCACCGCTCGTCATGGAGGGCTAGCCCTACTCATCCAAGATGACTTTCCAACGTCTAGGTTGCTTGAGTCCTTGACTATGATAAAAATACGCGTCTATCTGACACGCTCTACTCTATACAGCTGCCGGCCGTCGCTGCCTGTTGCTGCCCCGTGTACGCCTCATCTCCGCCTTGGAAAAATGAAAAAATCCAGTGTCCTTGCCAGGGGCGAAGCGGTGATACCAGGCTCTCAATATTCCGACTCCCGAGCCTGGTGATTTCCAACTATGAAAAACAGATATGAAGACGGGGGAAGACCCCCGGCGCCCGAGCATCGAAACGAACTCTAGTTCATGCAAGATCTGCAGTGCTTAGTTGGACTCTTTTCGCACTGCAATCCGTTGCTTTCTGGTTGCACTGCTGTAAAACACGCCTGGTCCCGGCACACCCTCAAGCCGGATTCGATATCACAACACGAATTCAGACTCGATCCGTACGTCCTCGGGGCTACATGCCTGCTTGCGCCCCTGTAAAAATGTAAATTTAGATTTACAATGCAAGTCGGAGTACGCGGACCCTTTGTGCCAGCTGTATAGCTTGAGCAAGAAACTCTCGAGGCGGATAGCTGCCTTCCGGGAGTGCGGCTGCTACTGCGAAGACATGTCCCTCCGGACAGTACGAAGTCGTACACATCCGCGCCGAAGCCCGATAACGTTAGGCTTACGAGTCTCGATGTGTTCGGCATTAGGTGAGCGGGCCTTGGGAGGGGTTACATAGATATGAAGAGCATTATGCAGGTACCCCGCTCCGCATCCGGATCTACTTGTGCGCCTCGACCTATGTTTTCCCGCTGTTCATTGAGACGTGGGGTCACCCCTTTTGAATAAGGATAGGGAGTCTCCGTTTCATGTAACGTGTTATTCGACGTACTTTTCGGCGTCCGTATCCGTATTCGAGGCTGCAGGCTCGAATCAACGTAACTGAGGCTCGATAGGGCTCGATCGATCGTTTCTTGACGTGAACGTATCCCCACTCGACTAGCCACCTACTGTCAGTCGAGTCTACTTACAAGTTGGCATCCCCTTAATTCTACTCTTACGCCATTTCTTGAAAAGTCTCAGGAGAGCAATTGGAGATTTACCGTGACATTATGAATCTCGAAACACCACAACGGAACGGCAAGCGCGCACACAAGCGGCGTCATCGTCGCCGACCGATAGAGCGTGCGCCGCACAAAGCGTAAGTAAACGTCGTCGATTGCGTATTTCTAAATTCACCTCGAAGGCTCCAGCATCCATAAGTACGATCGGGGAGCGGCGCCACCGTGAGTAGTGGCAAATGAATATTTGGAATTCACAGGGGAAAACACCATGAACACGATTGAAATTCCAAGATCGATCACGCAGCAACAGAAACGCTGGAGTGATCCAATCAATGTCATTCTGGATAGATCTGGAAAGAAAGTTGGGCCTTGGCGCCAGGCGTAGGCGAGATCAGACGGCAGACCTGATCAGCCTCAGGAATACAGCTTCCATTCATGCCGTTAGCAAAGAAGCTGAGTGCTGTTTGTCATTTGAAGTCAAGTTGAAGTTGAAGCCCCGCGGCTCTGGACCTTTGGTCTCAGTGCCGTAAGCGTGCGCGTACAATGATGTACACAACGTCGAATGTCGCGCTTGGCTCCTTCTTGATCTATAATCGGGATTGGTCATGCGCCCGGTCCTTCTACGACTCTCCATCCACTTTCGGCGTCCTGTGGGCGCGCTCTCGAGCAACCATTGGGCGGGCCGAACGGGCCACTGAAGTGGATCGCAGTGAGACTCTTCGCTTGGATCCGGGCAAGTAAATCCCAATCTCATCAATGGCATACGCGCACACTAATAGCGCACAGTCGGAGTGTGTAATACAGGTCAGCTGGACTGCGGGAGCGAGGAAATAGGAAAATAATTGCACTGATACCAATCCCTCTATAGAACGTGGCGAAATAGCTGCACGGAACATGTCTACGAATTTGCAATACCTACATTCATGAGTTCATGTTGGGAGGAGAAGGATCGACATCTGACCTCTCCCCTTCACCTCTCCCATCCACCCCTTCAACCGCATCACGCGACAAGCTCCAGAAGCACAGCGGTGGTAATGGCGCTGGTGCATTGGTGGCGCTAGTCACATCCAAAAATAGGCGCACGGTATACTGCGGCTGGGACCTGGCTTGGCGCGACCTGTGAGGAAATACGCAGGATATCAATCGTATTGGGCGTGCTGGGATGGATAGGGGAGCGGGCAAGAAAAGGCCGTTACAAAAGGATAGAAAAGGAATTCCCATCTTAAGGCTTACCACGACCCGAGTAGTCACAAAAGATAATGATGTAAGTCAAGTACTGGGACGAGAGTGTCAACTGCATAGATCGTTTAAACAGGGGATCGCCAGAGCCTTCGGTGCCGATTACGACTATTGCGCTGACCTTGTGATGTTCCAATTTGCAATCGCATATAAAAACTCTGACATATACGCCCGCACAAATGGCAACCAGAGACTGCATACGCAGCTGACAGCGCGGCCCCGGGCGCGGGGGCATATTACTGTACACATCAGAGTCAGCTCCAATCCCATCGCGAGCTGTCGGGGTGAGGCTATAGCTAGGAATCCGGCACGTGCTGCGCCGCCGCACGTAAAGCCTTTGACAGGAAATTCAAGTCGCCATAGTAAATCAACAGCGAGCGCCCATGGCTGATAGATGGCGCAGGGGCGGGAGAACGTCAGATATCTATGTCACCATACTGGCTCCGCCGGGCTCCTCAGGCATAAACATATCACCCCGCGCAGAACATATCAAGCGCATCACAAGTGTCCCAACATCACGTCACGTCATGCGCTCGGGTGTGTGGCGCCGGTGCTGTTACCTGTAGATCCGTACCAGATCCTAGGACCGAGGGGGTGGCGCTAATAGAGTAAAGAAACACCCACAGCGCGAAGAGTGGCGCGGCCCAGGGTAGGAAGCGCCACCTCCTACCGTCTACAAACGCCGGGGACTGGCTCCGAAGCAGCTAGTACTGGTACGAGTACTGGGTATAAGTAACCAGCGGTGGCTAGCGGCTAGTATGTATAGAGGCCCGTGGATCGGGAATTAAATGGTAATACATGGAAGACTCGTATACCTATACGTACGTACAATTTACAAAATTCATTTGATCTCAGGCCGGGCAGTGGCGTCCGCGCCAGTGCTGTCGTCGCAATTGTGTTGTATATACCATAATGCACTGTTAGATGAGCATCGCTGCAGCCTGCACCCACGCTCCATGACAAATACTTAAATCTGTCCACGTCCACGCCAAGGCGAGGGACGGCGCCAGCAGGGACGGGCGGATAAGGATCCGGAGGGATGTGGGTCCTGGGATGCAGGATGCGGGCAGGGGTGCGGGCAGGGGCGCGGGAGATGGGGCTTCGTGCGAGGCGGACGTGCGAGGTGGGAATACCTTGAGAAAGCCTAAACGGACGAGGTGCATACGCTGCGAGTGTATAATATTGTTTGGGGGGTGGGGGTATGGGTTGTTGACATGACATACACGGACAGCAGCACGTGTACTGTACGTGTACATGTACATTGTTTTGTGTACCGGTTGGATAATCGGGGTGCACGCGCTGGAGGCGGCCAGCGGTACTACTCAGCAAGTTCGAAGTTCAAGCTCGAGTGCAAGAGGACGGGCGACCCCGATACGCGACGGGTTCCTGGACGATGCCGCGCACAACCTGAGTGCCACACAAGCAGGAGCAGGACTCGGACCCTGGGGCTTCCCGCACTCAGGGACCACAAAGTAAGGGATTCTTCGACGCGAAGAGGGCGGGAGGCGTTAAGGTGCGCCGCGTACCGCGTACGCGCGCCCGAGGCATGTCACGGTATTAATAATTATATGCCCGTGTGTTGGTGCGCGTCATCGATCCTCAATTAATTCATCAACGAGCGGGCATAAGACGGGTGTCGGCGACAGTAATTCAAGCTGTCTTCGGTGCAGGAGGGTATAAATATAGTATTGGACATTAGACTACACGTCGATACACAGGAGGTAGGCCGCGGTGTGTAGATGTACAAGTAGATGTAGATGTAGTGCACGTTCAGGCTCGGTAAGATCAAGCCGACGCTATCTATAGAGAGAGATATACGCGAGCGCTCCCGCCGCGCACTGGCACCCACGCCCACGCCCACGCAAGCCTCAAACCCAAACTCTGAAACGCACCCATTCATGAATCATAGTGATATGGATGTCCCTGGCGGGCCTGGGGCCTGGGCCCGCAGCCCTGAGTCCTGACGGTGTGTGCGACTTCGGGATGCAGGGTGCGCGATTGTGGGGTACGGGAAGCTCGATTTGGGGGGACGCTGACAGGTCCAAGTACGAGTCGTGAGAAGTCCAAGTCAGACGCGGCACGATGTGGGTCGAAACTTGACAAGTATCATGTACTGCGCTGAATTCTGCTGAAATAATTGATTACCGGGCACCCGCCACAACAGGGGCGCCGACCGACGTGCGACTGTGAGTGTCGGTTTGGGTGTTAGAGTTTTGCTGTGGGAAGTGTGTGTTTAATGTTTGATGTTATATATAGGATGTGGGAGGCCCGATGCCTGATGTGGTACTGGTGTTCGGAGGGGTGGGACGAGGGGGGGGACGCAGAACTCGAACCTTGAACTTGTATGGCGGGAAGAGAGGTACGGCTGCTGGCTACATATGGTAATACTGAGCAGAGCAACGTGCACGCCACCTTACCTTTCAGCGCGGTATCCAGAGCGCGTCAGGATATACATATGTTATCTGCATGTATTTTATCGTTTATCGTTTATAGTTTACAGGGTGTGGGATATGAGGTGTGGCGCGATCATCACCTCTTCCGACTTCCAACTCTCCACTTTGAGTTGTAGCATACCGCCGGCGCTCGCGAATTCCTGGCAGGGTTAGTAAGGCGTGAATATCCAGCATGTCCAGGACATCTGGTGGCCCAGAGCCCAAATCCCAGCCCATGATTCGACTCCGAGTCAGATCCCGATGCGCGCCAGGAATAGCGTGACGCATCCAAGGGAATTAAAGCGGGACGCGCTATACCGTATATAGTCTAAAGGATGCAGGATACAAGATGCAGGACGTGCGACGTGCGACGTGGGATGCGGGATGTGGGATGTGGCGCGACGTTAATATTGACATTGTCCAGATCCTACCATCACCGCCGGCAGCGAATACCTGGCAGGGGCAGGGTGAGGATGAGGTAGGCATGAGCCCGGGCCCAGACTCGGAGTGCAGAACCCAGCCCGTTCGCTGTCACCCGATATCGAGGATATATATATATATGTATATATATTGAACCCGGGATCTGGGTAGGAGCAGGGAGCAGGGAGGCCTATCGCCTAGTACGCAGTTGCAGTCGCAGTTGGACACTGACACTGGCACCAGCACCAGCACCAATACTAATAACAGCACCACCACCACCACCGTCGTGTCGAGTTGGCTGTAGACTGAGACTCGGACTCCGAGTCGACGGAGTGAGTGTGTGCGTATACTAATACTATGGCAGTCTGGCAGTGCGGGCGCGCCGTGGTCGTGCAGTCGATATTGCTATTGCTATTGCGGCAGTGCGGATTAGTTGCGTAGTACCGTTTTCGATATCGATCGTTGAGGTACCGGTGTAGTTTCGCAAAGGGCGAGTTTATGTTTCCGATCTCGCCTCGGATCCGCATTTCACATTACGCATTTGCTTTGATTCTAGATCTGGCGTACTTGGATTTTGTGCTTTTAGTCGTTGTATTACAGTATTAGCATTAGCATACCGAATGCGACGCTTCAGCATCCAGCGTCCAGCCAGCGCCCAGCCCCCGCGGCGGGCTAAACACTAAAACACTAACGAGTCGGAATCGAATCGACGATTGCGCTTTCAGTTGCAATATGCAGTCGAGATTGCGATTGCGATTGCGGTCGCGGTTGCGGGTTTGAAATTCCCCAATTTGCAATTATCTGGAGCCCGGAGGCCACGTTTTTTTTAAAAGAAAAAAAAAAGCTGGGAAAATAATGAATATTTACAAGAGATTGGGCGTGATGTGTAATGACTCCGGGTGATGATGGCTTGGCGGGCTTGGCGGAGCGAAAGAGGAAATCAAGTCACAGTGGGGCGGTGGGGCGGGGCGGGGCGGGGCGTTAGGAGTGCCCGGGGCGGGCGGGATCTGGAAAAAGAAGAAGAAGGCAAGGAAGTGGGGAGCTCGGGATGATACAATAGTCATGGGATATTTGGGCGCTTGGATTAGAATAGAAGAGCAAGGGAATGCATGCCCGCGCCGTGTCGATCCACCAACTCCAAGGGCAGACCCACAGCGCCGGGGGTACGTAAGAGTAACATTGACAAGCATAAAAGGCGATCAAGTCAGTAACCAGACTGAGATTGGCAGTTGAGAATAATCTGATACGCAACAATAGGTATCAATAATCATATGATAACCAGGGTATACGTTATTGTTGGGTTGAAGCTTGTCAGGGATGGAATCGAGACGGGGATAGGAGGGACGAGGCCGTGGGCCGGAGGGATGACGTCGGGGAGACTGGAAGGGGGGACGCAGACCGTCAAGACTACAAAGTGGACGCGGGGGCTATACAGCCGTCTTGGTCTGGGTCGGCAAGGGGATCTGAGCGGAAGGCGGAGAGATATCGGGAGGAGCCGAATGTGCCTGTTGGGGCAAGGCCCGATGGGGGAGGCGCGTGAGTTGCCGAGGGACCGACTGTGGTCGTGTTTGTGCGTTGATGGAGAGAATGGCGTGCCTGGGATCGGCTATAGATATGAGTTTGAGTTGGGGCCTCTTCTTTGCTCGTTCGATGGCCCTCTGATTGCCCGTCTCCCCCCTCGTCGCCCTCTCTCCTCTTTCCGCCCTAGCCCCCGCCGCAAGAATACCGCCTGGAGTGAGTGTGCAGCCAGCCCACAACCCACTGTACTTATTAGTTGCAGATCTCGCGACTCTTGCTGGCCTCTTACTATCCGACATTTATCGCTTGAGCCCTGCTCGCGAATCCGCCAACCCACTCCTCCAGACACAAACGCCTTTGGGATTCCGCTGAGCAATCGCGTACCCACTCCGGCCACTCCTCCATTAGAAACTACTAAATGGCTATCATGACCCTCGCACTCCCGTCCACTCCTTCGTCTTCCTCTGTACATTCGCCCCCCTCTGACAACGACAAACAACCTGCCTCTCCAGACGCCAACCCGCCACCGACACCGGTGTCCCCCACCATGCCCGTCCAGCCCGCACCGCCCGTCTCTGCCACCCCTGTCAAGCGCAAGCCCAGCCGCCGCGCCAACACCGCCGAGCGCCGCGCTACACACAACGCCGTCGAGCGCCAGCGCCGCGAAACCCTCAACGGCCGCTTCCTCGTGCGTCCTCTCCTCCATTTATCTACTTCACACTAACCTTTTCCCCATAGGACCTCGCTGCCCTCCTCCCCAACCTCTCACAGATCCGCCGCCCCTCCAAGTCCTCCATCGTCAACTCTTCCATCGCCCACATCCACGCCTCGCGCAGGCACCGCATGCTCGCCTCCCGCGAGCTCCGCCTCATGAAGCTCGAGGCCGACTCCCTCCGCCGCGAGCTCAACGAGTGGCGCGAGCGTGCCGGGCTCCCGCGCACCGAGGAGCCCGTCCGCGGCGACGGCTTCGCCATGATCATCGGCGCCGAGCTCGAGGTCATCGTCGGCGTCGCGGGCGCTGAGGACGAGGACGAGGACGACGCTATGAGCGGCGCCCCTGGCCATGTCAGGTACGGCGGGTACGTCGGCGGCGACGGCGCGCTCAACGAGGACGAGTTTGGGATGGACGTGCTGGACGCGTCTCCTCCCCATACTCATGGCCATGCCCACGGCCACCTCGACGACCCCCGTGTGCTGGCTATGCTCAAGAACCAACAGCAGCAACAGGGCCAGAACCCGTTTGCGCACAACATGCCCCCGCCGACGCCCACGACGACGGCAGCGGGTGGTGCCCCAGGGCTCCCGCATATCCTCCCGCGCCCCGGCAGCGGCCCGGCGTTTGAGGCGCTCTACGACCACTACCCGGCGTCCCATTCCCACGCCCATAACCCACACAGCCACCAACACCAACAGCACCCGCAACAGCACCACGGCATGCTCCAGCAGCAACATGCGTACATCCAGCAGCAGCTTGTGATGCGCGAGCGGGAGAGGGAGCGCGAGCTCCACAACATGCGTGAGCAGCGCGAGAGAGAGAGGGAGCTCCATATTCGTGAACGCGAGCGCGCGATGATGCACCAGCAGCAACAGCAACAGCAACAGCAACAGCAACACCAGCAACAGGACCAGTGGGGCCTCTACGCCGGCAGCGGCGGCGGCGGGTCCCGGGCTTCCAGCTCTTACTACCCCGGTGCGCCTAACGCCGGGAACAACCAGAACGCCGGCTCCAACCACACCAACGGCAACGGCGCGACGCAGATGATGATGCTCCAAGCGCAGCGCAGCTTGTACACCCCGCCTGCGACGTCGCACGGCCTGCCGACGCCGAGCCCGCGCTCCCCTGGGTCGGCAGCGTCGTCTGTCGGGGATGAAGCGCCCATCCATCATCTCCACCAGCACCAGCACCAGCACCAGCACCAGCAGAACCAGCGGGCGAGGAGCGGGAGTGTGCATTCTGCTGCGTCGCGCGGGTCGGGGTCGGGGTCGCCGAGCTATGAGCTTGGGATGGGGTTGGGCGGTATGGGTGGTGGAGGGGGTATGGGCGTGGGCGTCGGTGCGGAGTATATGTCCGGCGCTGGGACTGGGACTGGGATGGACGCGTATGCGGGTATCCCGCGTATGGGCGGGGTGCTTGGTATGGATATGCTTGGTGTTGGCGTTGGCGTTGAGATGAACTAATTGTCCAAGTCCCGAGTTCGTCTATGCCTGGATCTATGCCCCCGCCTGCCCGCCTGCGACTTATGCTTATATGCCCTCAATTATGCCCCCCTCGCCGTCCTGCCGTCTGCCGTCCTGTGTCCTCCCACTGCCCATGCTGCTACGAATACGAATACCACCGCCGCCCGCTGCTGCCCACCCGTGTACTCTGCCCCTGTTTGTTAATTTTGAACCAACCTCCGCCCGTAGTGTCTAGTGTCTAGTGTCTGTATGATTGTGTGATTGTGATTTTTTGTGATTTTTTTTTTTGATATATCCCCCCCCCCCCCCCTCCTAGTCGATCCTTACTCCTTACTCGTCTCCCCGTCTCCCGTCCTCTGGCTCGTGGCTTGTTTGTTTATTCACCGTACCCATACCCCACTTAATACCGACTACCGACCCCCTACATGCTGAGAGCCACCCGCAATCATGGCCATCGTCGACTACCCTAGGAATTGATTATACAGATGAAAGATGAAGATGAAGATGAAATAAAGTAAAATACAGACGTTCCTTACACCCCCCCAACCGCTACCCAGTACACTATTCTTTCTAGTCCCTTCTGCTGTTTGGTTTTTGGTGTTTTGTGTCGGTCACGGTGCCTGTCGACTGGGAGATTGGGGAGGGGTGCACTGTTGGTTGTAGAATTTGGAAACTACATATGCAATTGCGATTGCGAAAATAAAATAATTGGACTTGTACGTGTACGTGTACGTATGTGTGTTGTTGTTGCGGGCTTGAAAGCCTGAAAGCTTCAAGTCTTGGGCTTTAGGCTTTAGGGTGCACATATAACTATATCTAGATAGTTATATATAGGCTGCGGGAGAAGGGTGAAGGGGGAGCGGCGTGCTGCGTCGTTCAACACTGGCAGGCGCGCGGGCGACAGGCCTGATCGACTGGACTCTGGATATTGATGTCGCCGGCGCCTGCATAGCGGTACTTGCTTTGCCTAGAATCAAGCTCAAGTTGGATTTTTCACGGTGGCGCACTGGGCGATGTATGCACGTATACGTATACGTATACGCTAGATGTAGAGCCACAGCTGTACGTATGTGCGTACGTACGTGTTTCACGGTGATAGTAAGTTATGTCCAGCGTATGCGCTCGTGATTGGGTTTGAACGCGGGAGAATTCGAATTCATTTGTGCGATTGCAGACTTGCGGTGTTGGAGACTTGCTTGGATGGTGCGATGATGATCCGAGTCCGACCTTGGGTGCTTCGTTTCTTAATGCCTTGATGCATCACCCTGTTGAATGTCACTTATGTACTCAAGCCTGAAGCTTCAGGATCCAAGCTTCAGATCTTCTGGCAGACCCCAGGTCTTTGACTCAGAGCCTGGCTAAATTTTATTTTGATCTTCAATGCGTCCGGCCCCGCGCAACAATCTGACACCGCTCGCGTACCTGCCTGTGGTGGCAGTTGAATGCGAGTTCTGAACTGAATTAATATGAATTCATTTAACACGAAAGCCCCCTACCCTACCCGGGGTAAGTAAGCACTGGAGAATCTGCTGGCAACGTTAACCACTCGCAGCAATGCATTTTAAATTTTCAACCGCAATCTCAAATATGTCGCGGTGCTATCTATATCTATATCTATTATTATTTATGCCTCAGGCCCTCACTCTCCGGCCAGCGCACTGGTGCGCCCTAGAATCAGGTCATCCGGCTTTGGGTAGGCTGTAGTACGAGACTACGACTGTGGTGGCACCTGATTGATCTACATGCTATAATTACTACTACATATCAGCATTTTTGGTAATATTAATAGGCGTCGGCGCGCCATCCCCGCCCAGAGGGAGCCAGCGCGCATATGTACTTTTCCATATTCCTGGTGAACTTTTCATCATATAGGCTGCATATAGTATAGTATGAATAAGATTTATATATTTATATATAATGTCCCTGCCGATCGCGCTTACGCGTACTAATGGTAATTGAATGGTAATACACTTGCAATAAATCCAAGTTACGCGGCCTGTAGCCTGATTTGCATGCGCGTGATATTCGTCTGTTGCGCTAAAGTGCGCAGCGCAATAATCCAGTGCGTCGCGCATGATTTATTTTATTTTATTTTGGTCTCCCGAGTCCGAAGCCGTTCGATCATATCATATTCGTGTTTATTGGCGACATATTCAGCTTCAGCGCGCGGAGGTGATCAGCGCACGCCCGCACCTAATGCCCAAGGGTTTAACGTTTAGCGCACAGGCCTTGGTACTTGGGCGCAACAGCAACGACGATCTTAGCGACTGCATAATGGCGTCTTCGGATTTGTCATACAACCGTCCAAGCCCAGGCATTTCGGAACGGCGGGGGGAGCAGGAGCGTATCTGCGTGCAAACTGAAACTTTTCGTAACCTTCCCTACGTCACAACATTTCCATATCAAACCGATTGCGAGGAGGGACGTCAGGCGGGGAGCGAGCGAGCGTGCCGCATCGCGGTGGCACGGCCCCCAGTGTGTTTACAGTCATGAGTCTAAGCTTGAGGCCCCCCAGGCTACTTGGATAGATAAGTGAAGCAAGTATCGATATCGATTATCGCCAATCCACCTAGTGTACTCGTTCCAATTAAATTTTGGGGTAGAATTGTGGGCGAGTGATCACCGAGTCGGGCACGCAGGCTCAGGCTCGGCGCGCCTACGAGCGCTGGGATATTAACGATCACCCAGCAGGCCACGTCTGTTGGCGGCAAGAACTCGGAAGAGACAGGCCACGGCTGGGGGACACAGACAGGACAGTCGATTCGAGGGAAGCGCGTCCCTGAATGCGAAGGCACCCTTTTCCAGCGATTGCTCCCGCCGCAAACGCCAAGCGCTCGCTTGCGTATGCACGCCCGCCACGCGATCAGGTCAGGCTGGCATCTTGCGATCGGCCAAGGAGTTGGGAGAAGCTTGGGAGTGCAGGGAAGGCAGACTCGCGCGATGTCGAGATGACGTGCTCTGCTTACCCTGGCAGTGCGCATCAGCCGTAAAAGCGGCCGTTGTACGCGGGTCTGCCGCTGTCCGGGACGACTGGAAGTCCGGAAGTCACGGTCCATGTACCGCGTACCGTGTACCGTGTAACCGGGAGTGTGGATCCCATCCTGCGATTGAGATTGTATCCCAAAGTCTGATCGGGCAGCTGTCCAACGGGCTGTCGAAACTCAAAAGGCTCCTGTAGGAATAGAGACGCTGGACAGGACAGACAGCGCCGAGCATCCTCCAGTATCTATGCGGTGCACTCGTGACTACTTATCGTCGCGCAACCGCGGCGTACGTCTCTGTGCTGTGCGCTCGACGCTGGTGATGATAAGGATTGGGCTGCCAACGATCAAGATTTGGTATCTTTATCAGCGATTTCATGGGCGCATTTTTGAGTGGCTGGATTTACCGAGCCCAAAAGAGTAGTTGGGGAATTGTACTTGGGTGAGAATGAGATAAGTATAGCGCCGTATAAAACGATGTGTTTTTTGGGGCTTGCGGCTAGTTTGAGTAATTAGCAGACTCAGGAAGACTGGCGATCTTCCTGACGTTCAGCGATCGAAATGGAACCTCCAGAGTCTACGCACGACATACGTTTGTGTCCGAGTAATGAACATTGAAGGATCTTCCCGGCCCTGAGCGTAACGCTCCATTTAGGGAGTCGAACTCTCATTTTATCAGTGTGCTCCTCGTCTTCCCCGAATGTTCTGACGCTGGGTGGATCGCAGATTGATCATGATCAGAAAAGATGTTAAGATTCGCAGCTATATGTAAAAAGTATCATTTGTTACTTACCAGCTAGACATCATGTATATTCAATACTGCGCTCTGTCGACGCTTTAATCAGACCCGTGTTCGCGATTGTTCTGTAGAGAGGGTCCGTGATCGGAGCAACATTTGTTATCTCCGTCTCTTTGTCCTCGTCTTGGTAGGAAGGCAAATATAGACCTAAGACGACAGGTGCGATAACCATAGTCAGAAGACATGGGGAAGAAGACTAGTCTTGACTCGATGTATGTTCATGTTTCGCCACTGTTGGACCGGCGGCGGTAAGAATGCCGCGTCCAAGGAAGAAACCCCATCTTTTTAGGCGCCCCGTCTCCCTAGTCGGCTTCTCATCCATGTCACCGAGGTGGCGTTTCTGATATCCCTGTGAAACTTGGAAGATCCCACTCTGAGGAAATAGACACCAAGTATTGATATACAGCCAGACCAACGGGAGATCTGCCTAGCGCAGGGTGTCCAGTAAGCGGAGGCTCAGAGTCTGGTATCACATAGGATCAAGGCCGACGATTTGGAGCGGTGAAGACTGTTTCGGGTTGGGAATGTCAGTGGCCTGGATTGCTTCACAGAAGTCAAAGAATAGGAGACGGCCTTTCCTCACCGAATATAAAGTTTCCTTCCATATTAATGTTAGATTCGCCGCAGTCCGAGGAGAAGAACATCACGGGGAATGTTAGAAAGGTTCGAATAAGCTGTGGCCACTTCTTTGCTGATGTGAGTCGATTGCCACAATTGATTTGGGCTCCGGGGACTCGAGAGATATCAATCACATATGTGGGAGAGACGTCGGAGAAATGAAAGCGAGAGTTCATTGATGTTCATCTTCCCTCTTCATTTCGACATGAATTATTGTAGAAACATAGGTCTGTCTCAGATTTACTGTCTAAGCTATTCGATAGCCATAGGATTGCTAGATAGTGGCCAGGACATACAAAGCGTAGTCGTCCAGGCCTCAGGATTTAGTACAAGCGGCCAGTTTAGTATAATGAGAGTATAGCTCCAGATTTTGGTGGCAGAGAACCAATCGTGGATTAAACATGACGAGTTTAAACATGTTGAAAAACATATCGAAGGGTTCAAAATCGCGAAAGACACGAGGACCGATGCATGAAGCTTTTACTCAGCGAGTTACAGCTGGGTCGGGTGGAGAATCGGAGACGGAGATTGCCGACTGCCTTGGATCTTGCTAAAATTCTGCGTGCCCATCGTTGACGGTCTCTAGGCGTACGCTTAGAATGTGAGGAGAGAAGACAACATCTCAGGTACATTTTACGCGTCCTTATATTCCTTTCAAGGGTTTTACGCTAAAATGTCGCCACTTTCAGAGCGGTCGTCCCACAGTCTAACTCTGGCTGGGCCCTCGCGGTTTGTCGCTTTTCATACAGAGTTTCTGTATTTTGGTGAAAAATACATGCGGAGAGGTTGGGGATTTGCTGCAGAGGTACGTTCTAACATCCAAATATAAAGTTGAGTCGCACACTGAGACAAAGCATGAAATCGTGCAGATCATCCACGCGCGCCCACACGTGTATCAAGCCACTAAATCTTTGAAGCTCCTTTTATATAAAAGAAGGTGGACCCACAGACGTCTTAACATCGACAACGATCGTTAAATTTCGTCTAGTTATCTGACCCCTTCTCCTATTCTTTAATCCATTAAACGTCGCCGTAAGTATATCTAGACCCTTCTTATCCTTGTATACACTCATCTAATATCTAGAAATCCGTGTGCAATATCGACTTCGTTCAGCTATTATGCTTATTATGATCAAAGACAGTGCGATTGGTGCACCAGCCCTTGAGGAGAAAGGCCCTTCTGAAAAGAAGCCCGCAGCCCCGATGTTCAACTTTTCTTCAGAGGGGCTCCGCAATTTCACGGCTGCCGATCTAATCGCCATTTTACGGATGTACAGAGGAAAGGACGAAGTCGACGAGGTGCTTTCATACGACGAAGCGGCTGAAAGGATCCTAGCCACGCTCTCAGAGACAGACAGAAGGAGGGTCATTTTCCGCCAATGGCCGCGTGCCCCGAACGGTAAAAACATCACACCCGATAACACACTCCCTGGGAAGGTGACTCCGAACGGCATTCAACTATGGGGTGCAACTATATTTGATTTTTATCGCGTACGCCGTATGCCAGATGTTCCAGGTCTTTCCACGATTACTACAGGGAGCAAACTGATGAAATGGATGAAGGCAAATGACGAGCTCCAGTATGCCAAGGACGAGATTGAATGGGCAGAGTCGGAGGATGAGCCAAAAGTCATCGAACCTTGGTCTCCCCAGGAGGCGATCGAGGTTATGGAGGAACGTATTCGACGAAGGATAGTGGGCTCATCTATGCCAGTACCCAGTGATGTAAAAGGAAAGCAAGTACGTATCTCATGTATTATTTCTATCCAGTAGAAGTTAATGATATTATTGTAGGCATCCACAGGATCTCCATTCGATCGCTTCAATTATCCCGAGCCCTGGCCTCTAGTCCCCTTCAGCTACCCCACCGAGAGTTTGAGCTCCCTCATTCCTATCGAGCGCCTGCCGAAGAAGATCACCGTACACGATCCATGGAATCTCCTCGCCGTTAACACACGCAATCGTTACGGCCGGGCTGAAACAAGGGCCGCAGATACAACGTGGACGTCCAAGCCCGATCGGACTCACATATACAACCTCAAGATGTCCGTCGAAGCTCGCCTCTCTGCCCACTCGAAGGAGCCACAGAAACCTGCAACCCCTCTTCCAGAAGGGTCGTTCAAGGTCGCAGGCGACGAAGGGCAACTTGAGGGCTACCTCCTCCGACCAGCGACTACTCCCGGCCCCATACCACCCCCGATCTTCGTTGTACACGACCCTCCTCCCGCGCCTAGCAACCTCGACCATAGCGACGAAGCGCACCTCTACATTTCACCCGCACACCGTGTCGGCGCAGGCAATCACTCTGTCGTATACGAAGCGGAGTGGGAGCTGCCGCGCTCCACGCTTTTTCCACCGCCCAGAACAAACCATGTCCTCTGCGATATATGCGTCCGAGCGGACGTCGCGCGCATCCTGCGGGAGGTCGATGGCGAGCACGATGAGCGCAAGGAGCAACAGTGGAAGGACCTCAGCGCAAACATGCGGGTGGTGCTCGACGGCCGGCCGGATGTTACGTTCAATCTCGTCCACGCGAGTGATTTCGAGAAGGGCAAAAAGGGTCCGCAGCGTCAGGTGACTGCGCGCGGCTCAAGAGAGTACCGTGTCGAATTTGAAGGCCGTGTGCGCCCCATCCGCACCACGATCGCCTGGCAGGACCCAAAGCACCCGACTTGCGAACACGTGAAGCCGCCGCCTGTGGTGCCCCCGACGGTCAAGGTGCGCGTCATGGCGAAGCTGTCAAACAATGGGGACAGTCATCTTGTGAGGGAAGCGCGGAACTACCAGCGCTTTGAGAAGCACTTTTTCGAGCATTGGAGTGGGTTCAATGTGCTGCCGCCGATGCATGATCCAGTGCCTGTTGGAGCGCTTGTGCCGCAGTTTTATGGATATTATGAGCCGGTGCCGGAGAGTGAAGAGCAAAAGCGTGAAGAGAGGCGTGCGGAGGTGAGGCGTGAAAAGATGAAGCGTGCAGAGAAGAAGCGCGAGGAGAAGAAGCGTGAAAAGGAGAGATGTGAAAAGGAAAGGGAGGAAAAGGAGCGGCAAAATGTGAAGGAGGACATCGGCTCAAAGAGCGAAGAGGAGGGTGTCGACATGAAGGAGAAGGACGATGAGCAGAAGAACGAGACGAAGGACATTGTCATGAAGAGTGACGAGGAGGATGACGATATGAAGAGTGATAGGGAGGATGTTGATATGGAGAGTGGTAGGAAAGATGTTGATATGAAGAGTGATGAGGGGGACGCTAAGAGCGATGACGAAGAAGATGTCACTGGGATATCCGATGAGGAAGAGGATTCAAAGGTTACAGAACCAGTGCCGCGCGGCTATCTCAGTCCTATTCTCCTCCTTGAAGGCTGTGGAAAGGAATGGACTGGCGAAAAGCTCACCGTCGATCAAAAGTCAGTCTCTTACTATCCTCGCTTCCTTTTTTTCTTCTGCAAAACCGAGGCTAACTTCTGATAGAAACGAAGCAACCTCTTTGATGTATCGATTCCACGACGCCGGGTGGTCCCACGGCTCCGTGTATACGCGCAATGTCCTTGTACAACCTGGACCACTCAACTTGCCTCCTATTCTACGAACGATGGAGAAACCAAGCTTCCGGCTGATCGACTTTGGGCGCTCGTACTTCTGCGAAGATGAGAAAGAGAAAAATAAGCCCTGGACTAGCGATAGGTACCGCGAGGACAGTGCAATGGAAGACATGTTTGGTACCAGGATGTTTTGAACGTTTTGAGGGCTCTTCACTTACCATTCCAGATACTTCTTGACGTCATCTTAGCTTAGCTGTTTTGTACTTCTTGCATTGCTCTGCATAGATGTATTCCTTTTTGACAACATATTTGCCACAGATTGAAATCTGAACTTCACCTGAGGATGTGGTCCCTTGGGCGCAGCGAATATTTCCCAGTCCAGCTATGATGTTAGGGAGCCATTTCCTTCTTACTATGTTAGCACTCATATATCACGGCCTTCAAATTTTCGTATATAGCTAGGTCATAAGGGTGACGCACTGAATATACAATTAACGTTAATGGGCGTAGCGGTTGATATACTTACTGACACCACGACCAGTAGCCTTCCTTTATCCATCCCTTCCCTTAAACATAATCCTCTCTCCTACTTTTCCCCATCCTTTTTAATGGTTTTAATTTGCTTCTGATTTTTTGCACGGTCGAGTACTGCATTGTATACTATGAATAAAGGCACCTGTCAATAATAGTGTTATCAATCGTTGCCATCTTCTCTGATAGAGTAACGGGAAAAAATGCATACTTTTTCTAGATCTCCTTCTATCCAAGAATTCCCTATCCTTAACTCATGGATAGCAAATGCCGTCTGCGAGGCTAAGTGATTGTCGTTCCAAACATTACCGCGGGGGCTATTCAAGGAATGACATAGAAATGGATTGGGCCCTGGCTCCTTCTGAGAGGAAAATTTTTCATAAGCGAGTGCGCATAAAATCAAGAATACTGTTCGTTACAAATCATGCTATGTTGAAGGTGGCGTCACTTTTGCGCCACCGTAATTTTCCTAAATTAGTTAGTCTCCTACTTCAGTTATTAGCCAAAATATTACTCAGCTTTTCTGAAATTATGATGACTACATTTCCTAAAAGAACTTGTTCGACTCCTTAGTCAAAACTATACTCCTTGCTCAAGACTGGAAGAGGAAAGCTCAAATGCATCTCCGAGTCATGGTTAGACCATATTTTAAGCATTTACTATATATCTGAATAATTTTTACGCACTAACAGCTTAGTAAATACCCCGAAAATATCCCATTTTCTGGATAGAAACGGATGGTAGATTCAAGTGTCTGTCACTGCCCCCAAAAGTAGAGCACCACATGAGGTAGGTTCCTTGGTTTTTCTAGATCAAATAATCATCACAGGAGATGCACTGGGGTACTGGCCCCATGGAATCACCGCCATGGTCGACTTTTATTTCACCGAGAGAGTGAAACTGGTAGCGGAGCTGAGACGGTGGCTCAGTGCTGCGAAGGGAAACAGCACCATAGACAGCGCTAGCCAGTAGGACGATGGCCATGTTCTAGACGCACACAAACTCCATGGACCATGGGTAAGCATGGAGTGTGGGAGGAGGCCCGAGCGGTGGAATCCCGGGCCGCTCGGTTGGCCATACATGGGGAACGCGTAGCCGGAGCACAAAGTGACTTGCTATGATGTCGAGGGGTGTTGCGTAAGAGTAAACTCGACAATGGTCCTGTCCGATGTCGTAATTTAACGGCATCTAAGACAACGAAGCGACTTCAAGATGGACAGTTATCGTTATTGCACAACGCGACGCCAAGTTCAATGTAAATTTTCACTCTTCATCTCCAGTGAGGGTATTTCAGAGATCTGTCCTGGGAGTCATAAACACAGGCCCGGGTATACGGCAATAAACAACGCTCCGCGCGAGCTGCGCGGCATACCAACTCTTGCCTACTCTTACCGAGTGTTTTTCTTTCGCTGTCACGACTGCAGATGATACGCCGACTCGGCGTATCGGAGGTCAAGTGCTGCGATTAGATACGCGCCGGAAGTGCGGAGAGACAGACAGCGTACATCCATGCCGGCAAGTACATATAGTTGTCCAAGCCTGCTGCATTGCTGGAGCTCGTGAGTTTATTACTTGAATATTAGGAAAGACAAATAAATCCTCATAAAATATATTCGTACATGTCGTGCAGATGGGCAGTAGTCGTCGAAGCTACAATTTAACAAGTCGTAGACTTGCAGCACTTTGCGGCCTGGGTAGCAAACAAAATTTGCGCATTTTACAGGGGTGCCGAGGGGTGTGATACCCTACACGTAAGGGGATGCGGCATATTACTAGGGAGCCATGAGTGCAACGAAACCCGTTGCTATTGCCAAAGATTCTAAAAATCGTTGAATGATGTAAGCTACTTACCTTGGGAGGACCTTTTTGCGTTGTCAAGTTTGAGTGCGTCGCAACTGAAATTAACTTACGCACTCAAAGCTAGGCGTATTTACGGTGTATCTATAAACTGAAGTATGGTATGATGCTCTCTTTCGTCGTCAGGTCCAAGACGCGTGACGACATGATAACGTGGGACGCGAGGCGTCGGACGGGGTGGCAGACACAAGGGAGATATTTCTGGATGCTCAGCTCAGGATAGACTACTCACTCGAATGATGGGACAAAAAGAGCTGTGCAAATACTACAGAAGGCAAGAGGTTAACTGTGAATCTTTGGCCCAGAGGGGTCTGGGCCTCGAGGTCTGCATGGGAAGCTTATGTGATGGTGATCTAGACCGTCACGTGCGTAAAAGCCGATAGACCGGAGGCCTAGACCCCATGGAAGATCTGGTCGGTGGTTTCGCCATTTAGTCCAGAGCAGCGACGCCCATCTCAGTCTGGATTCCTGGAACTACTTTGCTCAGGTCCTCTGCAGATCGTATCATACATAAAATACCTCCGCAGATGGACTACTCTAGACAACACCAGCAGCAGCAGTTCCCGCCTTCACCGTCTCAGCTGCATTCACGCGGTAGCGGCCCATTAGCGCTGAGGACCGATACGCTTCCTGCCCTTCATAATCTAGGCCGCTACGAGGTTAATCCACATCATACGCAGCAGCAGCAGCTTTGGTCGCCCCATCGTGCAGCAAACCCGCGGGATGAGTTGCACGACCAGCAACAACACCAACAACACCAGCAACAGCAACACCAGCAACAGAAAGTGCTTCCCAACATCAAACGGGAGTCCACCGGCCAGCCCAGCATGCCCTCCAACGATACAAATGCTCAAGCATCTTCAAGTCGAGCATCCATGGATGACTCCATGCCAGCCACAAGTGACTTTGTCAAGAAATTGTTCAAGTACGTCATTGACTACGATCTACTCCACATGCTCACACAGCACACAGAATGCTCGAGGATCAGTCCTTCCAACAAGTCGTGTCATGGGGCCCCCAGGGAGATTGCTTTGTGGTGAAGGTGTGTGCCTCTGCATGTCTGCATGAATCTATTTACAAGAATTCGTTCAGGACATGAATGAATTTACGAAATCTATTCTCCCGAGAATGTTTAAACACTCGAATTTCGCGAGCTTCGTGCGACAGCTGAACAAATATGATTTCCACAAGGTCAAGAACACGGACGACGTCGTGCAGTATGGCGAACAGGTAAGGCCTAATTTTCTATTTTATTTTATTTTTACTGAAAAGGACAAATTGTAGAGTTGGACGTTTCGACATCCAGATTTTCACGCGGACCGGCGTGACGCGCTAGAAAATATCAAAAGAAAAGTCCCTGCCCAAAGAAAACAACAGCAGACTACACTTCCGTCTGCTTCCGCCCCCGGCGGCCCGCATCACCGCGCGCGGCATTCTCACCGGCATCGCTCACGCTCACCCTCATATAGCCACTCGCACTCCTATTCCCGTTCGCCGTCACCTACATCGCAACAGGTGCAGCTTCACCATCAGATACAGGAGCTCCACGCGCAGGTCGGAGTGCTCCAGGCCGCTTTACGTACGCGAGAGGCACGCGAGCGTGAACTGGAAGAGCGAGTGCGTCGGCTCGAGCGAGGTCACGGAGGCATAGCACAAGGCCTCGTTGACATGCAGCGTGGTATCGCGATACAGGACGGGATGGTGCGTAACCTCGTCGGCGACTGGGTCGGCATCGACAATCCCAGTGGCGTTAATCAAAATCCCCAGGGTGAGTGATTTTTTGTTGCGTTTGCAGTTTGGGGTTTTTTGCTTCTCGGACTTGGCGCAGATTCGCGCGCGCAGCTACCATATTATTTGTAACCGCTGGTAAAAGAAATAATCGGGATGGAGGAACACTGGTATTTTTGTGCTGCTGGACTATATCATATGTACCGCTACGAATATGCGCCTGCTTTTGAAACCCCCCACCCTACCTCGTTCTCGTCTACTCTCGTCTCGTTTCACCTTAAAAAAAATTCCCGAAAGCTGACTTGCCCTTCATATGCCTCCCCTCGCGCAAACCCGCATTTTTTCCCGGCTCACGCTCGCCCTCTACGCTTCAGGCACAGAAGTCACACCGCCGCAAAGCCAGACTCAGAATCTAGACCTGGATCTCGACTTAGCTGTCTCCTCAGATGCGAGTGCAAACCCCGCACCGTCCGACCCTATGCAAAGCGTGTACGCGCCGTTCTTGGACGCTGCGGACGGCAGTAACGGCAGTGGGGAAAGGAATATGGGACTGGGAGGAAGACCAGAGGACGTGGCGCGTGCGTCGCTCCTGCAGATGAGCGAGTATTCGCGCAGGCAACTTGCCGGTCAATCACAGTCACAGACCCCAGTGCCAGGACAGCTGCAGCAGGAGCAAGGTCAGCGCGACGCACGGGAACAAGAGCCAAAGCAGGCCCAGGCCCAAGAGATTGTGTTGACTAGCCCCCCACAAAACGAATGGATGCAGATGCAGCTCGGCATGGGTGCGGGAGGCATGGGTATGGGCGGAATGAGCACCAGTATGGGCGGCGAGGAGCACGAAGGGCTGCAAGTATACACCGTAGGCCACCTAATGCCGCGCAGTGCACAGGGGGGGCCAAGTGGGTGGAACGGCGGTTTTGATTCAACGCAACAGGCGCAAGCGCAGCCACGGTCTTGGAGCGCCTCGTCATCACAACAGCAGCCGGCTTCTGGAGCGGAGAAGACGATACGTGTGCGACGCTCGACGTTCGTCCCGGGCTGGGCAGTGCCGCCCCGCGTGCTCCTGGTCGACGACGATGCCGTAAACCTTCGCAAGAGTAGCAAGTTCCTCCAGGTCTTCGGGTGCACGATTGATGTGGCCGTCGATGGCGTAGGCGCCGTCAATAAAATGAACCTGGAAAAGTATGACTTGGTTCTCATGGTGCGTTGTGTTTGCTTTGCGTTTCTCCCATATTGCTAACTGTTTACCAGGATATCGTCATGCCGAAACTCGACGGCATTTCCGCGACGTCACTTATACGCAAGTTCGACCATATGACGCCGATTATTTCCATGACCAGCAACTCGAAGCCCAACGAAATCATGACGTATTACTCGTCTGGTAAGTTTCTTTAATATTTTTTGCCCATCGTAATCTTGATCTGTTGCTAGGTATGAACGACATCTTACCAAAACCGTTTACCAAAGAAGGCCTGCTTGACATGCTCGAGGTAGATTTATTCTTTCTCAACTTTGAATTCCGATGCTAACCCTCTGCAGAAACATCTAATACACCTCAAGGTCATCCAGCAACGCATGCAGAGCACCTCCGTCCCCCGCGCGCTGACGCCATCCTCTTCCACCTCATTTGACGCATCGTTCCCCTCCGCTTCCACGTCCACCGCGACAATGACCTCTTCATCCTCTTCATCGCCCTCGAATATTCTTACCCAATCCCCGCTCGAACTCGGAACTGGCTTCGGCTTTGGGTTTGACGTCGAGGATGATGGCCGCATCAACCCCCTCGCTGGTATGGGACTCACGGACGAACAGTATACTTTGATCCTGCAGAATATCGTCAGCGGGGAGGGACTGATGACTGGGGACGTCAGTGGTCGGGAGAAGAGGGGCAGGGACGAGATCGAGGAAATCGAGACGGGCCGTGAAAAAAGAAGTCGCTTCGAGGTGATTGAGTAGGTGTTGCGACACGCTAAAATGCTTTCTTTTCTTTTGCTTTTCATTATTCGTCTTTTACAGTTTGAAGTGCTCACCAAAAATTCTCCGCGATCTTGCTACCATTATGCTTTCCATACCTGTCCCCACGTGTAAAATTTTGTCAAATGTCTCAACGCGTACCATAGCTACTTCCCATAACTCGATACCCCTTGTATCCTGTACTTTGAACGTTGTACTATAGGTATAGATGAAACAGTGTAGTACATACTTATATACAATTATGCTTATGCCAACAGAATACTGTCCTGGTGCTACAGGTTACTTACTCGGACCTATACTCTACAAAGCCACTCGTAAGGCCCTATTCGGGAACCCGCCCAACTGGCCAGTAAGATAGGTTAGTAGAACAAAACCCAAGTAGGGGTCCACAAACCTGGTTACCGGTTCTCGGACCTGAGTTGCCATGTCACGCCCATCTTATCAATTCGATTTTATTTTCCCTCAAAAAGCCTTGAAGTCTTGGAATCCCAGCCTCACCATCCTAAATTATGTTGGAAATTCATTTTTTCTGAGTCTGTACGTCGAGACCCATTTTTATCATGTATTTTTGTATTTTTTTCTTCAGTTCAACTGCCACTACGCACTGCTGCAAAGCGCACGATGTAACAATACTGCAGCATTTATTTTTATGCAGCCTATTTCAGCTCTCGAGTGGTTTTTCTGTGAAATATTTGGATTGAAGGGATTTTTGGTGGGGTTTCGATAGCTCATTCGCACCCATGTAAGTATATAGCTGCAAGATCTGCAACTCAATCTAATCTACATGATGTGACTATTTGTGACTATAATAGCCCAGCGCTTTTTCGAACACACACCTTGGTCAGGTTCTGCGTAACCTGGTCTGACTGGGACGTGGGCAGGTTCCCGAATAGGGCCTAAGGGATGATAGTCCTCGAATTCAATTTTGAAGTCTGGGCTCGACCTAGATTGTCTCTATCTTATCTTATCGCCAGTCACGATCGATTCGTGGAAGGCAAGTTTCCAGGGTCAACCAATTTCAGCCATGTCTGTACACCAACTCATACACCAACTTGTCCAAGACCGTCTCGGCGACGACGAGCAGTTAGTGATATGATCGGGAATAGCCTCCTCGAATATGTCTTCATCCGCTTCAGTATCTGTGCTCTCCGTCTCGTTGTTCCAGCGAGCATTTTCTACCTTTTCGCGAGTGCATATTGCGACTCGTTTCTAATATCGCCTATTTTAGGTGCTCTAGCTATCGCTGAGACCGGTTTTTATCTCCTTGTCTATCTTCCTCGGAGGAGATACCTTCAGCGAGTACGTTCCCATTCGTTTTGTAATATCAAGTCTGACTGTATTCTGTAACATTTAGCCTCCGACGCGAACGCCTCCCTCTCTCTCGAAAGCCGAACGCGAACTCCTCTTCGAAAATTGCTGCGAAGAGCTTGGTGCCGCGCACTGCCAAGCCGAAATCATATACCCCAAAGGCTGGTTCCTCAACAAGACTGCTTACAAGTCGTCCCGAACCGCACTGAGGCGACAGGATGTCGCTGACTGGCTTCTTTGGGCACTTTTCTCGTGTTCCAGGGAGGATATGCAAGAGGAGTGGAGAGAGGAACTAGAAGTATATGTTGCAAAGGTGGAGCAATTGATTGGGGAGCCCCTGCAGGACGAAACTGAGGGTTCTGACGTGCATATCATGCGGTCGACACTGGATCCCGTCAAAATGGCGCATAGACCTTTAATCTGGTACTCAGTGAGTACTCGAGTCTACAGCCTTTGTTCGTAGCCTTCAACCCCCCTAATAATCACTTTTCTAGATTGTATGCCTGGTGGATACTGTGACATCTCTGCATCTTCTATATCTTGGTTTCAGCCATTATTCCTCGACGCACAAATGGTTCGAAACATTTCCGCCTCGGCCAGTTGTGTCGCTCGCTTCGCGGAAATCCAACCTCACTCCAGATATTCTTCTTCCGTACTGGTATCGCCCGCATCGTTCTTCGACCAAGCTACCTATTCTCTTCCTCCATGGTATTGGCGTACGTATTGACATCAGTTTGCTAAACAAAAATTTTAACCCACTAAACGCAGATTGGTCTGCATCCATATATCCCTTTCATTCGTGAAATCATCACCAAGGACCCCGATGTCGGCATTTTACTCATCGAATTTCTACCGATAAGCATGCATATGACTGCGCATCCTGTGCCACCCGCCCCTCTCATCGCGTCTGCAATCAACAACATCCTAGATTCGCTCGATATCCCCCGCGTTGTTGTGATGTCCCACTCATATGGTACATTCATCACTAGCTGCATCCTGCAAGACTCTTCGATATCTCGCTGTCTTGCATCCTCTCCTCATTCCTCTATTTCTGCACCTGCACCCCACCCTATCCTTTCCAAGCTCGGCCATATTATCCTCGTTGACCCTATCCCAATATTGCTACACCTCCCACCCATAGCACACAACTTCCTCTACCGCTCACCCTCCGCAGCCGCCGAGTGGCAACTGTGGTATTTCGCGAGCACCGACCCGGATGTAGCACGAACACTTGGGCGTGCCTTCTTCTGGACCGAGGGTGTCGCATGGAAGGAAGACTTGCGCCGCTGGATGCGCGCCGAGCCACTTGGAAATGGAGATATAAATGCTGGAGAGCATAACCAACGGTGGGGCGGGAGGCACGTGGCTATCGTGCTTGCCGGGAAGGACCAGATCGTGCCCGCGGAGAGTGTGCGTCGGTACCTCACTGGTCTCCCGGAGGCATGTCTACGTTGGGTAGGACACAAGTGGGCGAATTGGGAAGAGATCGAACCTACTGTGGTTTCCGCAGGGAGCCAGGGCACGTCTAGCTTGGCCACAACTCACATTCATGGAGAGTTATGTGGCTCGGAAGATGGAAGTATAGGAACCACGGCGTTAGAAGAAGGGATGATAGAGAGCTGTGGTGACTTAGAGGTCATCTTTCACCCAGACTTGGATCATGCTATGGTGTTTGATTCTCAGGAGAAACGCAAGGCAATGCTAGATGTAGTGGGGCGTTACATACGGGACTTCTGATGGATTCATTCTGGATGTTTATAATTCTAAGCTTTGTGCACTGCACATATATTATCGCAACGTGACCTTTCACAGTCCATCCATAAGGTGTTTCAGTCCCGAATGATTGACATCGCTCCTTCAGATGGGTTTATTGCTTGCCTTGTGACCTTGGTCGTCAACACGTTGAGGATGACTTTGACAGCGCCAGCGTCCAACGTTCAGCTAGAAGCCTCGTCCGTTCGGTGCCGTTTTTACAGCTCAAACACGTATCCCCCCTCAATTGCGACTCTTGACTTGGATTTCAGGAAGTAACATGAAATTCAAGAAACTGCTTTCATCGATATTTCGCCCCCGGCGCTCGAAGCGGAAGGATACTCCTTTACCTATGACTGGGAACTCTACCACGGAATCAACCTCAGTATCTAGAGAATCCCAGATATCCAGTACTGCGATGGTCAAGGGCCCGGTTTGTGTAGAAGGCGCAGGTTCGTTCACTTACACAGGCAGTGAATAGTGGTTAACTTTGAGCAGTTAACCAGGGCTCCACACCACAGCCCTCGCGCCTACTAGATCAGAATACCTCTTCTGAGGATACCAAAGCTAAAAAGAACGCATCAGTGGTCTATTCGGCTGTGAAAGTCGGTGTCGGTCTTTTGGGCAGCATATCCCCTGTTTTCGGTCCGCTAGAGAGTGTTGCTGGTGGACTCACTTACATCATAGAACATCAGGACGTACGTGTATTAGATCACCATAGACATCTTCCTCTCAAGTTCTCAAGCTGACCATGTTCGCAGAAATGGATATAAAATCGGGAAGATGTAACGCGCCTAATCGAGCGACTGAGCAGTCTCAAGACGCTCCTTTTGGAGAATGGAAACGAAGGTGGGATCGGAATTCGTGAGCGGAATCTAATGGAGTGCGTCTATTTTTCCCAGTATCCTTAATTTGTTAGTCTGATTTTATTTTAGGAAGCTCCAAGATTTTGCAAAGAGGCTTCAAAACCTGGAAGAAACCCACGGATTCAAGAAGTATATCGCGGCTGCAGACGATGCGAACGTTATATCCATCATCATCGAGGACATTCGCGACGCTATTCAGGAGTATCAGGTGTGCAAAGCTATTGCTTGTGCTTCTCCCAACTATTGATACTGTAACAGACGGCAATACAGAAAGATATTCATTTTCGAATGTCCCAGATTATGGTATGTGCTAACGTCGTGAACACCCTGGTGTCGCACTGACGAATAATTCCGTTTCAGGATGCAGGTATGGGTTGACTCTCCTGGAAAGCCTTTCATTGACGCTTCATTGACAGAGGAAATTAGGACGCTTCAGCGGATGCCCGTCGTCCATAATGCCAGTCATTTAACCGTCTCGAAACAGCAAACTTGCTTACAGGGAACACGTCTAAGCATCTTGCACACGCTCGACAGCTGGGCGGCTGACCCTTCAGCGTTACAAGTCTATTGGCTTAATGGACATGCCAGCAGCGGCAAAACCACTATTGCTCAAAGCTTCTGTTGTCGTGTATTCGCAGAGGGAAACCTCGGAGCTAGTTTCTTCTGCTCTCGAGATAATGGCGATCGCTGCGATCTCAAATTCATATTCCCGACCCTCTCCTTTCAACTGGCCAGTCGCTTCCCTAAGTTTAGAGAAATTGTTGTGAAGGCACTTAGAGACCGTCCAGAAACCGGTCGCGAATCCCTTCAGAATCAACTGATTACGCTGCTCATTGCACCTTTGAAAGCTGCAGATATTTCTACCGTGATTGTCATCGATGCATTGGACGAATGTAAAGACTCCCAACCTGCTTCGGCCATCTTTGTTGGAATATTGATATCAAGCGCGCGCAGTTATTATTTGAAATTGGTTCACTCACAAGACTCTTTTGTTGCTGCCT
>JABCKI010005815.1:0-38476 GCA_018282025.1 Sphagnurus paluster
GCGGGGGCCGACACCGGGCGTAAGCGCGATGCGGCGGGGGGGGTGGGTGGCGAAACTCCGCTTGATGGGAGGTGCCGGGGTGGACGGGGTGCCTCGTGGAGGAGGCGAGGGGGAAAGGGGGCCGGAGCCCGGGGGTGTGGCCGAAGCCGGAGGTGCCTCGTGGTGGAGGCGTGGCCGAAGCCGAGGGGTGCCTCGCGGAGGAGGCGTGGCAGTTGGGGGTTTGAAGTCCCAAGGCCGAGGTTGACGGGTGCCCCCGTAGGTGGGGGCGAGGGGGTTGGTGGTGAGGCGTTGGCCTCGAGTGCTGCCGAAGCAGCGAGTGGTGGGGAACCTAGGCGGCTCCCCGGGGGTCCCTAGAGAGCAGCTAAAAGGGCTGCTGAGCCTTCTTGTTGAGGGGGCTGGGGGGTGCCACGGAGCGCTAGGGAGGCGTCCGGGTCACAAGGGTCGGTGGGGTGGCCAGAGTGGTGGCCAGGCAGTGGGTTAAGGAGTGTGGAGGGGGCTGGAGGGGAGACTAGCTCCCCATCCCAGCGGGTGTGAACCGTGGGAATTGTAAACGATGGTGGTGGTTCAGGTTCAAGAAGGGATGGGTTTCGAGTACCCATGACGTACGATTGCACTGTCAGTCAGTGCCATGCGTGCACAGGTAATCTGCAAAATGTATGGTAACTAGTAGATCATTGACACATGTAGATAATACATAGAACGCTAGTTGTTTGCGATGCTCTTTTTACATTATGTATGACTGACTGCTGTAGAGTACTCCAGCTTCCAGAACGGAGAAACATATTTGACGATTCCAAACAGAAAGACCTTGAAACTCACGTTACTACCTTTTCAGTACAACTCCCACATTGAACTCTGAACCTCTCAACATGTCCACTGCTGGAAAGCCCATTAAGTGCAAGGCTGCTGTCTGTTGGGCCGCGGGCGAAGAACTAAAGCTCGAGGAGGTCGAGGTCGCTCCTCCTCAGGCGCACGAAGTCCGGATTCACATCCTTTACACGGGTATGCGCACACCACCACTCCTCTACAATAGAAATTTCCTTATGACACGTTTGCGCGATCTTAGGGATTTGCCACACAGATGAGTATACCCGCAGCGGAAAGGACCCTGAGGTGTGTAGTCCTTGTGAAGTCCCTCACTCAGAATTGATCCTAATTGATAAAGGGTCTCTTCCCCGTTATCCTTGGGCACGAGGGCGGTGGAATCGTTCGTCTATCTCCGGGTGACAAGTATTCGATCTGTGTTGATCGACGGGTTTTAGGTCGAATCCGTCGGTGAGGGCGTTACCAACGTCGCGGTTGGCGATCACGTCATACCTCTCTACACTGCTGGTCTGTTTCCCCCAGTTCCGAATCCTAATTTAAATTCTCCGATTAACGATATCTCGAAAAAGAATGCCGCGAGTGCAAGTTTTGTAAGAGTGGCAAAACCAACCTTTGTGGAAAGGGTGATTACTTCAATTCCTCGCTGTCGATAATACCCGATCTCATACGTCTTGTATTGGAAAGTCCGTACGACACAAGGGAGGGGCCTCATGCCCGATAACACTAGCCGTTTCTCGATAAACGGGAAGCCCATTCACCACTTCGTCCGTACCACTTAGTTATCACAATCTCGAGTGACGTCACTGACAACTGGAGCCATCTAGATGGGCACATCCACATTCTCCCAATATACAGTGGTCGCCGATGTGTCTGTTGTCGCTGTAGAAAAGAAGGCGCCCCTCGAAAAAGTTTGCCTCCTGGGTTGTGGTATCACGACAGCCTGGGGTGCCGTCGTGAAACAACCAGGCATCAGTGCGCACTTTTTTCAAAGCCTCTCTCTCCGTTTCCCGCTAATTAATTGAACCCGCTTTTCAGAGGATTCATCCGTTGCCGTATTTGGATGCGGTGCCATCGGTCTCGGCGTCATCTCTACCTCTGAGCTCGTCGGCGCCAGCCGTATTATTGCGATCGACACAAACCCGGGCAAGGAAGCCTGGGCCAGAAAATTTGGCGCGACTGAATTTATAAACCCGGCGCAACTACCAGAGGGAAAGAAAATACAGGATCATCTTGTCGAAATTACCGATGGTGGTTTGGACTTCACCTTCGACTGCACTGGCAACGTTAGTCGCCGTTATCTCAGATGATCTTACCAAGTTGACTGGCAATAAATTGCAGGTGAATGTTATGAGATCGGCTTTGGAGGCTTGCCACAAAGGTTGGGGTGTCTCAACCGTCATTGGTGTGGCGGCGGCTGGGCAAGAGATCTCTACGCGACCGTAAGTATAGAAAATCTCTTGGAATATTCAACACTAACTGACGCGGTTGGTATATCCAGTTTCCAGTTGGTAAGACAGATAAAAACGACTTTTGAATGATGTCAAGCTGATATTGTGGGTCTTAAGGTGACGGGCCGAACCTGGAGAGGCTCTGCATTCGGAGGTGTCAAGGGACGCACAGAGATTCCGGGTCTTGTCGAAGGTGAATTGAAATACACGTTTCTATCATTACAAATGTTGAAGACCTGTGTTTTTTGCAGACTACCTCAACGGCAAGCTCAAGATCGACGAATACGTTACGCACCATCGCAACCTCAGCGGCATCAACGACGGGTTCCATGATATGCATGTAAGTTGACGTCTTCAGCACTTGGTCTTCAAGCAGGCCTAAACTATTTCTCAGGCCGGTGACTGTATCCGATGCGTTGTCGATATGGCATGATTATAATGCGTAAGTTATGAGGTATATACAATGTAAACAAAGGGTGTAAGATTGAGCATAGCAATAAACCCGCTTCTTCTATATGTACCTTGTAAATGAAAGTGCAGCTATTTTAAATACCCCCAGTCTTGATGAAGCTTCATGCAATATTGCGGTGGGATTGATAGGTTATTAGACACCACGCTCTATCATTACCCGCTCTGGCTTGGCTCCTAGGATCGCCCGCCAGAGAATGGTAAGCGCGAACCTGACCTCTCGCCTCCTAACCCCGCTCTTACGCCACAGCACTTTGACTACTGCAAGCACACAAAGCAGGAACGATACATCTAAGCACAGTCGCCTGATAATCATAGTTGTTGGCGAGCGATCCTCATTACGTGCGAAGAATGTCGCGAGGTCACGGAGCTTATCTAGACCACGAGATATAGGATTCAGAATCAGGGACCACATCCCGAGGTCCTCGAGGTCCCATTGAGGGCCTCGGCCATCGTTGGGACTGCGTCGGCCCCTGGGAGACCCGATATGCCTGGGTGCAAGGGAGGCATGGGAGCGGGATGAGGTCATGACTGATTCCAAGGATTCCATGCGTTCATTGAGGGCTGCAAGATGTACTTGAACGTGCTCGATCGCACGCTCTAGTGTTGGTCTGGATGCGGGCCTGATGGGACCATAAGACGGAAGAGGTTGCTGTGGGCCGCGGTACTGTGGTTGTGAAGGATACACATGCGTTGGGGTGGCTGCTCCGGTCCGAGAAGACTCCGAGAATTGTCCAACATATGAGCTCATAGTAGGGTAAGGGGAAGATACAGGTGACGGTTCTGCAAATGCAGACGGTGTTTCGAACACAGGCAGAGGTTGAGTAGCTGGTATGCCATGCGTTGGAGGAGGAGACGTTGCGACAGAGGCAGCTAGAGGGGTACGGTATCTGTGGGACGATAGTGAAGATGGTGGCCGATTTGATTGAGCCTGAGACATGGCGCGTTCGGCTTCCACGACGACTGGAAGCTCGCGTGCTTCGTCGTCTTCAAAGTCATCATCTTCAGAGACAGGATTTTGCCGCCCAATTTGAGTGTCCTGGAGTGGGAGTAGGTTGCGTGGCGGGTGTAAAGGTTCATCGTCAGAAGTCGTGGAGCCGGAGTCATCAGAGTCAGTTGAACGGTAATGAGCTTCTAGCAGAAGTAAAATTCAGCCAAGAGACGGGTTTGTCCATAGATCAGATTCTACGCACGGCTTGAAGTGATGTGCGCAAAGTCACCATAACTTTCCAGTTCTTCCACAAGAGTCATGGCGACGGTTTTATCAGAGTATTTGCGCAGGACCTAGGCCAAACTATCACGATAAGCTTTACAGACATTAAACCTGAACATGTACCTTCAGAAGGGCATCAACATAGAGCCATTTAGCCTCATAAGAATCCAGGTCTCGGTGTTTTGCCCAGGCATCCCTGTCGCTTAGTTAGTAAATCTAGTGTGATGAATAACGTTCCTCTTACCATTTGGCACGTCCAAGCATGTCCCATATTCCCGGCCTAGGAGTCTTCACGTTTCCAACCGTCGCTGAAATGGGGATTGAGGACAAATAAAAACACGAGCATGGTAGTTGGAATATACCTTGCTTGTAGAGGCTTGAAAACAAGGTCTCAACATTGTCCGTGGAATAGATAATACAAAGTTATTCACCTGTACATGGTTAATTTCTCCTCATAATCGGTTTGAATTGGGCCAGTTTTTGGCAAACTCTGGACTATTTCCACAGCACGGTCGAATTGAGCGTCAATTACTTCAGAGGACGCCATTTCCGTAGATTGGGCGGCTAACTCTTCTCGTTTTAATCGTGATTAAAATAATTGAACCAAGTGGAATGGACGGTGGTACAGAAAGGGTGTCGAGTCGAGTTCCTATGCGTTAAGATTGAAGCTCGAAACGGCCCAAGTTAGGGCCGAGGTGTGCATTGATTCCTGACACGTGAAATGGCCCTGGAATTTGGCTTTCTCCTCAACATTCAACAGGGGCCCATCACATTTACTACTACTAACGTGCCAGCGCTCAAGTAGCTTAGACTGGATCCTCTGCTGTCTGCCTGAATTTCAAAAGTCGCACACCGATTTCACTTGGATCCTCAGTGTTTAACCCGTATGATTATGCTTCTATCCAACGAGTCAGATTTACGAGTGCCCACAATGAATCAGTCTTGCCTATACATATGCCTAGAGATTCAGAATATCAATCTTCACTGGAATCTTGTTAGGCGTCTGCGTTACGGGACTAAACCTTGCTACTGACTGGGTGGGTTGCTGGTCGTCCATTCTCCTGAATCTTAGTCTTACTAGCTCAGATTTTGATTACTTGCCCTTTTACGTGGTCTTTGTCCACACACGTCCGAAATGCTTCCTCCTGCCAGGAAACAAGTGCTCGTACTCCATATGGCGCGATGTTATGGATCTGTCTCAGGCGCTCCATAACGGCGACCGTTGATCCCCTGCCCAGTCGATGATTCCATTCCAATCTGATTCCTTTCCAATCAGAGTGAATGAGCACAGAGGCTTGCCAATGTTAAACCGGGTTTCTCAATCCTTACTCTTTCTCCCTCTTTGAGGTATTTTTCACGAGGATTTCCCCGCCTATTAATTTACATCACAAGATTAGCCTTTAAATCTTATCTGATCGGTCTTACACTGCGCCTGTGCGGTACAACGATGAGCACTACCCCACATTATACGTCGAGGGGCTCCCCGATTGGAGATGGCTACAAACCGCTTTGAAATCTTAATCGAATGTACAATGCATCAATCCTTTTGAACAGCTGATCCGCTCCCCCATGTGATTTGTGGACACTTACTCTTCTCGCATCTGTTCCCGTCTCACTCAGACTGCTATCGCCATGCGATTCAACTTTCAGAGCCCTTATCACATAGACTTCTTAACAAGTGCCCTCAAGGCATCGCGACTCATGATATATTTTTAGATCAAAGCCAAACGACAAGAAAGGTAAGCATTCCTCCAAAGGGACATCCACTGAAGCTTGAGCATGTCGGCGCGCCAAGGAAATGCACTAGTATCGCTTTTTGGGGAACATCAAAACTCCCAGAATAGCTTCACCAACGCTAACGGGCTCCAATCTGTGGAAGATACCTCCAAGTCAAGTCATAGGTTGATTTTTCAGGACGTACGAGGTGACGCTTTCTTTCTTGCGATGTATTTCGAGCTCTTGTTTACAGTTCACTTTTACAGCGTATGACTACCATCATGCGGACCATATGCACGCGGTTTTCCTTCTTTATCGCAAACCATCACGGTCCACTTTCGTTTGGAAAGATTATCCATATGGGACCTCATTCAACTGACAAGATTATCCCCTTATTTAGCCGGGCGGTGCGTCCTGGCCATGCTTGTCATCTCAGGCTATTGGTATAAAAGATAGTAGCTTTCAACAAAAACCTTCACTTCTCATCTCTTTGCTGAGTAGTACGATGTTCGCATCCTTCGCCCTCACGCTATTGCTCAGCGCGGTCTCTGCATTCGCGACTCCTTTGACTCAAAGGTGCCCATGCCCGCCGCTCTATTTATCCACTCTGGAAGCCTAACATCCCCTCTCAGGGTTTGCGGAACGACCCCTAGCGATGCCGAGGTCGCCGCAATGGAGAGCGATTTTCTGGCGAAGAAAGTCCCCGTGAGCGATGTATCTACAAAGGCCGTTCTCAACGTGAGTCCTGCCTATCTCCTGCCAAGTTATCAGGTTTTTAAAAATCCCCCTCTCATTTCGCGCAGATCTATTGGCACGTTGTTAGCAAGGACAGCACCTTGGCTGGTGGCAACATCCCGTATGTACTTGAAGCCACCGCGCAACCACAAAAATTGACCAAAAGCGAACGCCACTCGACAGAGACTCCCAGATTGCCGCTCAAGTCAGCGTCCTTAACAGTGCCTATGCCAGCATGGGCATCTCCTGGGTCCTTGCTGGTACCACCCGCACTATTAGTGCCGATTGGTACAATAACGCTGCTCCTAGCACCTCTCAACAGACTGCCATGAAGAGGTCTCTCCGCCAAGGCAATGCTGCCGCTCTTAACGTCTATAGCGTTGGGTTCGTTTTTTGGATTATAGCGTGAAGTCATTTTAAGCTTAAATAACGATTTACAGGTTCACTTCCGGTTCCGGTGCTGGCCTCCTTGGATACGCAACCTTCCCCTCGAGCTATAATAGTGCTGCCACTGATGATGGTGTCGTCATCCTCTTCTCTTCCGTCCCTGGAGGCACTGCGGCTCCATACAATCTCGGTCACGTCAGTGGGACTGTTTTCAAAATATCAGGACAGGAACTAATCTATTGTGCGACATGCAGACCCTCACCCACGAAGCTGGACATTGGGTTGGTCTCTTCCACACCTTCCAGGGTGGTTGCGCTGCTCCCGGCGACTCCGTCGATGACACTCCCCCTGAGGCATCCGCCGCTTTCGGCTGTCCCGTAGGACGCGACACCTGCCCCGGCGGTGGAGTTGACCCCATCCGTACGTCGTTATTTTTACCTATTTTTACCTGAGTGCTGGTATCGATATACATATCTCGTCTAGACAACTACATGGACTACACTGACGACTCGTGCATGACGGAGTTCACTCCTGGCCAGGCCGCCCGTGTCAAGTCTCAGCTCGCGACATACCGCGGTATTGCGCTCTAAATGGAACTCTTGGCGATCAGCACAAAATTCGGATAACCTCTATTAGTATATAGGCTGTCGCAACCTTCTGTACGCTAGTAAAATGATAGAGGCTGATCCGCAATTTCAATAATCACGCGAATGATTGATCATGACGCACGAGTGATATCATTTGATATCATTGTCAACTGTCTACAGAAGATGGAAGTAAATGTTCAGATCGTTGAAACGTTGAGTACTCTCATGGTTATAATCCGTTGCTTGTCTGGGACCAAGAAAGTTGAATGACAGGCCCCATGGTCTGTCTATTTGTGGCTAAAAGGGAGGAGTTCATCATAACTATGCGTCCATGAGGTATGCCCGGTGCTGTCCCATTAAGTACGATGGGCAGAATCTAATTCGTAACTTTGAGAGAGAAGTGGAAGTGGCATCGCGCATCGCTGCCGGACTTGATGCTGGATGCCGGACGCCAGACTTTCCAAATGCCAAACTTACTGGTAACTTTGAGTCAACCTTGAATATTTGAATTTGCATCTGCACGTGATGATTGAAAACCTTCCCCAGATCCGGACTCCGCGTCTTATCATACAATATGCATATGTGAGTATGTAAAAGCAAGGTAAGTATACTGCTATGTAGCAACCGCACGCGGAAAACTTCGCAGGAAGCTTTTACCTCCTTAGAAGACCTCTTTTCCGATCTTGCATGCTGTAACGCCGGCCGTCTATATCTCATCGGAAAAGCACTTCGAGCTACTTGAGCTCCTTGGCAACGATCGACTTCCCCACAACAGCGATGAAATGTGTGTTATTGACATTTCGACCCCGGTTTATCAGTTCAACTCGGCGATCGTCTCTCCGTCTACACATGCTACTATTTCCGCCAAGCTAGGGGCTTCCATACGGTAGCATGATCTTCCATGTGCATGAATCCCGTTTCTATCCCGTTATCCCAGCTCGATGCGAAGCCTGGATAAACATGCACGGTATAAAATTCGTCGATGCGGACTAATAATCGGTAGCCTTTGAGTCTCTCCTTCAGCACTCCTTTGATCATGTTCCCCTCCTTTGGCCTCGTTCTATTACTTGGTAGCACTGTGTTGGGTGGCGCCGCCGCCACCAGGTAATTCGTCACCGTACTGACTATACTAAAGACTCAAATTAACTTCAATAGGACCTGCGGCTCTACGCTCACTGATGCAGAGATTGTCGCGGCTGAAAAGCACTTCCAGGCGAACAAGGTTACTACCGACCAGTTTTCAGTTACTGCTGCCACTGTCAAGGTCTATTTCCACGTCATCAGCAAGGATACTACTGCTGCAGGAGGTTATGTAACGTAAGGTTTTTCTCGGACCTGACTGGCGTGAAGGGCCTGACCCCCTCTAGTGACTCCCAGATCAAAGAACAGGTCAACGTTCTGAACAAAGATTTTGCCTCAACGGGCCTGTCATATGTACTTGCCAACACGACCCGCACCGTCAATTCCAACTGGTTCATCAACGTTGGGCCAAGCAAGTCCCTCCAGACCACTATGAAGAACGCTCTTCGACAAGGCGGTGCCGCTGATCTGAACGTATATTCTGTTGGGTACGCGCCATTCGATCATAATTTATTTTGAAGCTTATCCCGAAATAGATTCCAATCCACCGCTGATAACGGCCTCTTGGGATATGCCACATTCCCTTCCAGCTATAGCAGGAGCCCCAAGGATGATGGTGTTGGTATGTACTTTTGTTGCTCACAGGATGTAGCATATTTTTATTTTCTTCTTCCAGTTATGCTCTTTTCATCCCTCCCAGGAGGATCAACCACCAACTACAACCTGGGTCGCGTAAGGAAACCTCACTTCACCTGGATCGCATATCTTAAACTTTATAATTCTAGACACTGACTCATGAGGTTGGCCACTGGGTTGGTCTTTACCACACCTTCCAAGGCGGATGTACTGCCCCTGGTGACTCTGTTGATGACACCCCCGCTGAGGCCTCACCCGCTAGTGGCTGCCCTGTTGGGCGTGATACTTGCGCTGGCGGCGGGCCCGACCCCATCCGTGAGGGCATAATTTACTGCTCTTGCTTCTTTTGCTAATATGCGCTTCTGCAGACAACTTCATGGATTACTCTTACGACTCTTGCATGACCGAGTTCACTCCTGGTCAGGCCGCCCGCCTTAGGGCCCAGATGTCGACATACAGGAAGGTCAATATTTAAGCCACACAGTATTTATGATTATCTATTCTTGAATGCCGTGTACATAGTAATTCGATGGCATGTAACGAATGGTATTCCATCACAAAAACTAGTCTGATCGACGCGCTCTAGGAAAGGCGGAAATTTCAAGGTCAAATTGACAAAGAATTGCGCATTCCCAGTTCTGAAGGGGAGGTGTCACCGTAAAACATATGTCAACGTTGCTCATG
Source organism: Sphagnurus paluster (assembly GCA_018282025.1). NCBI lineage: Eukaryota > Fungi > Basidiomycota > Agaricomycetes > Agaricales > Lyophyllaceae > Sphagnurus > Sphagnurus paluster. The sequence continues at coordinate 9,780 of JABCKI010005815.1, forward strand.
TCGAATTCTGATACCTCGAACTTCCAGCTTTGACTAAGACGCTTGCGTTATAGAGTCCGCTGGCTTTGAGTAAACCTGTGAGATATAGGACGTGTAGTGAGAGGGTCAGGAACATACCAGTTTTAGCGTGTTCTTTGAAACAGAGGGGCCTTCTTTCCAGGTATACTTGAGGGAGCCTGGTATTCTTTGTTCTAACGGGCTCACAAGTTTATCTGACCATCGTTTCGTTAGTTGTAACGGCTTAGAAATTGAGGTGCAAACAAACTTTTCCAGTACAATAACCCCCAGGCCTTGCCATGTTTTCCCTCACATTTGAACTTTGAACGCGTCACCAACCAATACGAGTCCCCAATTTGCTTCTCACTCCATCGTATTTGGTGAACCTTCCTGCCAACGCCCCCGTCCGGAGTTCGGGAGATCACTTCGTATAGGTTTCCAGGACGTGCAACGAGCGAAGGGGGAAGGCTATTAGGAAGGAGTTTTTGGATCGAGCGTGCAACTGCAGAAGACCGGGCGGGTGTCCATAACATGGTGGCAAATGAAGGAGAAAATTTCAAACTCAGCAATTCAATTTCGACACTCATGTGGACTCAACTCCTTCGACGATCACGATACATTAACGCGTTCAACGCGCCTTGCACTCGCCACAACCTGCATGTGAAGCACCAAACGAACGAATATGGAATCCCCCTGCAACCCATTTGGTCTGTTCACGAGCTACTATCATCATACCCTAAACCAACCATTTCATCTCAAACTCTCACACGACTGCATGAGCTCTCAGCTCTCAAATTACCAGTGGAGGGGAGCCCAGAACATGCGAAACTGAAGCAAGAAATGGAGGAGTTCGTCCGGTTGGTCGAGGCGGTAAAGCTGGTAGATACCCAAGGCGTACATCCTACCAGCCATGATGGAGAGACTCCGAAGCAGAACGATTCTCAGCAGGAGGTTTCTGGACGAGAGTTATTGAAGCATGCGGCACGTATATCGGATGGGTTCTACGTTGTCGATTCCGATAGGAAGAGACTGTAGCACTTGATGATGCAAGGTGATCTGCTTGTTGCATGCTGTCTGGATAAGATGTTGCTTACGTAGAGGTTGTTCATGTTGAATTGGACATTCAGAGAAGATCCGCAAGGACAACGTCATCTATTATTGACACACTAGATATGATGTAGATTGTCGCAATATTCAGAGCTGACCAGAATCACCGACTAGGGAGGGGTAACGAGGGCCCCATGACCACCTGTCGATCCGAAGCCTCCTGCACCGCGAATAGTCTCATCCAGATCCTGATATTTGATTCGGTTAAAGAACTTCGTTTCAATTGCGCAATACCCACCTGAACCTCGATAACGTCGGGTGTATATATCTTTTCAATAATGAGTTGTGCTATCCTATCGCCCTCCTCCACTATTTAAGACCGTCAGTATTATAGCTAATACAAGGATTAAATGAGATGAACCTTGGAAATCTTTGTCGGAAAGATTGAACAGGAGCACGAATACGACACCTCGGTAGTCGGCATCAATAACACCAGCTCCAGTATCAATCATAAATTTAGACGCTGCACCGTTAATCAGTTTCAAAAGTCCAACCAAACCAAAATGGTCCAGACGAACCAAGCCCGCTACGCGGTGCGACGCGTCCATAAGTCCCCGCTGGTACAGCAATGGATATTTGGGTATCGACAAGCGCCTTTCCGTGAGCAGGTATGGTCTTTCTCTCGGCGCTTTTGTGAAATTTCAGTGCTATCCTAGATGACAGAATCTTATCCTTACCTGTAGAGATCGTAACCAGCAGACAGAGGAGAACCACGCGTCGGAAGCCTAGCTTTCTCCGAAAAACGTTTAATGAGAAGGCTGGGTGGATCGGCAGCACTATTATCGGGTGACATCTTTCTTTTCTTGACTTGTGGTATATCGTCCGACATGAGGAGGAACAATGGTTGTAAAGACGCGTCTATCGGACCTTGAAATACTGAGCGTGTCAACTCCGACGGAAGTCTAAAGTTTACATAACACAGTGGCTGTGAACGGAGTTTGAAACCAGCGCTGCAAGCTTCAAAGTCACCACGTTCAATGTCAATGATGTCGTCCGCTCGTCAACGTCTGTCTACAGCTGTCCACACTCAGGATCGCCACGCCTTTCAGCTCCAGACTCTACTGCATCTCATATCTCGTTCAGATTCAAGGCGTCGCTAGCAGGCATCGACCATTCTTATTTAATATGCCATATTCAATCGAGGAACCTATCACAAGCTTCTTCACTCGCGTCAATCCCAAATCGAAACATAAGTATAATATTCGAAAACGGAAAAAAACCCAGGCCGACTCGGAAACAGATGTAGCGATCAATCGCAGCAAGAAACCAAAGGTGCAGCAGAAACTGGTTCTTTGCGATGAAGGACAAAACAGACGAGGCCAATCGAAGGTGGTGCTCTCGCCACACAACTCTACCAGCTTAGAGGTCCAACATGTGGTCGCAACGGAAGCATCAACTTCTGTTCCTCAGAGCTCCTCTTCCACGCCACGAGCGGAGACATTATCACAAGTTACGCGCGCTACACTCCAGAATCATGACGAAAATCCCCTTCCGACACCTGACTCGACGCGTCGAACACGGCCACATTACTTAGCGCACACTATCCAAACACCTCTTGGTCGCCTCCCAAGGAAGAAAGCAGGCCATCTTCACACGAGCCCATCGAGGACACCAACGTTAAGAATAACAACTGAAATACCCCCTACTCCCGTCACCATGCGTCGCGCTCCCAACCACCGTGGTCAAACCCACAACATCATCGGTGCTGAGCATTCACCCACGTTCACTGCACTAAACATTTCCCCTTCTGAAGATTCACAACTCTTTCAATCCCACAAACCACCCCCGCTGCCTCAAGTTTCTGAGAAGCCGCCGACACCAAAGAGGCAACCAGAATTACCACATTCTCGCGATGGTCCCACCTCACCTATGAATCCTCAAATTCAAATACCGTCGTCCCAATCTCAATGTGATGGTTTTGGAAACATATCTTCACTTTCTCATCTCAACTCTTTAGATCTCCCCATATCATCTCACAGTACACATGTTTTCCGAATACCACAACTGCCTAGCGAGGATGTCATCTCGGAAATATCATCAGTGGAAACCTCCTACGTCGAGGAGAAGGAAGGGCATCACTATGTTCATTCGTCTCAGACTCAGCACATGATACCACTCTATGTATCTCCTCGAAAGAACCGGAGAAATCCTGTATATTTCCACTCTTCCTCTCCGTCTTCGGATATAACTTCTGCAGCTAGTGACGAAATTATCCCAAGTTCTCAAAGTATCGAGAACGAGCTCGATGTCTCCAACCGGCTCTCCCACTCTATACCTCGGCGGGTGTCTGGAGGCTCTTGTACTTCCACAACACAGTAAGTCTACACCTTTGAAGTAGATATTTTCATTGATCTGATTTTCGTAGGGGACTTCTTCATCGCCAGACGCAAGGTTCTCGAGGTTCACCCTACTCTTCAGTTGACCTACAGCACCCCCCAACAAATATAGAACAAAATCATAAGAATCTAATATCGCAAGGCGAAGACCCAGGATCTGCCACCGAGGAAGAGTCAGAGAACGAAGGACAAGATATATTCGCAGCAATCGAGCGTCACGTTTCATCTGACCACTCTGAAATTCTGTCAACACAGTCGCAGGAGCCAATAGAGTATCCGAGTTCCCTACCAGATGAGGTTAAAGAATTCCAGCATATGTTTGGTGTGGGGCAGGAGAGCTATCCCGATGATTTCCCCATGTCTTTGCGATAGGATAATGCAATGCAGTCTCATGCTCAACGTGACATGCGCGACGTGACCCCAATGGGAGCGACTCACGTGAGAGCGTGATACTGGTCACAATCTTTATCAAAATCTTGGATAATTCTCCGACTTCGGATCCTCTATATCAGACTACTCATCTCCTCAAATCATGGTCGGTAGACTTCAGAACAAGGTATGTCCACCGATCTTCTTGATCTCTACAAATTTTAACTGAGATCTCGAACGACGATATAGGTTGCACTCATTACCGGTGCTGGATCGTGAGTGGCAAGCAGACAATGATACGCCTTGCGCTAAAGTGACGATTGCGTGTACAGAGGTATTGGCCTGGAATCTTCCATCCTCTTCGCCCAAGAGGGTGCAAACGTTCTCCTTGCGGATATCAACTTGGAGGCCGCCGAGAAGGCGGCGAAGCTCATTAACGAGCGTCTGCCGAACGCCAACGCCATTGCGGTCAAAGCTGATGTTGGTAAGGAGCAAGACGTCAAAGATGCTGTGGACAAGGCCGTCAAGGAGTTCGGACGACTTGATGTTATGGTATTTGGTCCTCACTGACCAGTGGTAGATTTATGCTGACGGAATGTCTATGGAATTATTCAAATAGTTTAACAATGCTGGTGCGCTGAAATTCCACCTTTTCTTTATATTTGGGCTGAAAATATGTTGAATCGAAAAGGTATCATGCATCCGGCCGACGATAATGCGCTTAACACTGAAGAGCATATCTGGGATCTGACGATGACGATCAACCTCAAGGGGGTCTGGTGGGGCTGCAAGTATGCCATCCTGGCAATGCGGAAGAACCCTGTGGATGCCCCCAAAGGGCTGCAGACTGGTGGAAGCATCATTAACACTGCGAGTTTCGTCGCCCTGGTCGGCGCGGCGACGCCCCAATTGGCCTGTAAGTCGCCCTTCCTCTTCATCAGTTGTCTTGTCAAGTACTGATGCTCCTTCCGAACGCGTCAGATACCGCATCAAAGGTCAGAATTTCTTTCCCTCGGAACGCTGACGGTTTTTCCGTCTCCTTAATTGATTTCCTGTTAAACAGGGCGCCGTTCTCGCGATGACCCGGGAGCTTGCAATGGTCCATGCTCGGGAAGGAATCCGTATCAATTCTCTCTGTCCGTAAGTGCTAGTTATCACAAGTAGGTGCCTGGGGTCGTCTAATAGTACGGGTATCACAGCGGCCCGTTGAAGACCCGTAAGTGGCAGACACTATGATTGGATATGCGTACCGATGCTCGCTACAAGCTCTCCTTATGGACTTCTTGAACACCGAGGAGAAACGTGAGAGGCGCATGGTACATCTTCCCATGGGCCGTTTTGGCGAAGCAGTCGAGCTCGCAAAGGCTGCTCTATTCTGTGAGTCTCCTGACTCCTCCGGGTACAAAATCGTGAAACAAGGACTAACTACCTATTTCTTCAGTGGCTAGCGATGATAGCAGTTACATGACCGTAAGATCGTTCGCACTGAAAAAATCCATTCCTCACTCACAAGATTTTAATCAATAGGGTACAGACTTCAAGGTGGACGGAGGACTTTCTTCAGCATATGTTACCCCGATCGGCGAGCCTGCATTACCTCCGCCAAAGAGCCTGGTTTGAATCGTTCAGATTCTGTAGTTAATTAGTGATTTATAACAACGGTCGCTCTCATTGCGCAATCAAGTATGTTCGCCTGAACGAAAGGCTGCTTGAAGCAGCCAGCCGGCCGGGATGAGAGTGAATATATTTTAAATGAAGTGTGCCGTAAAGCAAATAGTACCCCAGCTGCATTACTTTAGCTTCGGATTTATATGGTGATACATGAAGATGTCGCAGTCGTTCACAAGGCCGGCGGAGGTTTAGTACGTATTGACAATGTATTTCCAGCAAGTCTTCAGGAGGACTTAGCGGCGGCGGCGCGTCGCTTGTCGCCCTGAGCCTTCCGGATCTTTGCGATCTCCTTACCGACGTCGTTCACAAGGCGTTTGTGCATCTCGGGCTTGTAACCCAACATGAACATAATCTCCAGGTGCACAAAGAAAGGAGCAAGGACCGTGGCTACCGAAAGAAAAACGAGCCACATGCGTCAGCTGAGGTTACGGTTATCCGGCTACTGTCTTACCGCCGATCAAGTTATCGAAGAGAGCTGGGGCGCGCCCCTCCGCCAAACCGTGTCCAAGGAATTGAGCAACCCATGATCCAGCATGGAGGATAGCCGCGTTGGTAATATGACCAGAACCCTTGGAGTAGGCCGTCGCCGTCAACAAAGAAATTATCGCCTGAGGCATATAGAGGAGCTACAAAGCATTTTGTGAATATGGATACGAGTAGAATAAATAACCATCAAGTTGACATACGGCGGCAGTGGGCTCGAGAATAAAGTAATAGGCAATGTAAAGCCCAGCATGTATGGCGGCAAAGTTGAGATCGAAACGGAGGTAGTTGTTTAAAGTATAGTGGACCTCGGGTATGAACGAGGGAACTGCAAGGCTAGAAGCCATAACCTGAAAAGTCCTAATATTTTTGTGAGCATCACAGGTCGTCAGTCGGTATATAAGGTAGGCTAATGGCCTACCATATTAAGACTGGTACAAATACCATATGAATCATGACATTGATCTTGTTGGAGTGGTAAGCGCCATAGAAGGCTAACTAGAGGAAGAGATGAGCAGGACACGAAGGATCTGAGGAGCAAAGGACCTACCTGGGTATTCACATCGAAGATTTTAGAAGGCATGGTGATGGTGGTGGTCAACGTTCACTCTAGAACCGGTGCATTTATAGGGACGGCCATCTCAATTGCCATAAACATATGCCTCTGATGGTGGGATGCCAAAAATGGATCGTCAAACATGAGTCTGAGTGACACACGTGATCCCGCGATTCAGTTCCTCGAGTCTGGCTCAAAATCTCCGTCACCAATCCTCCGTACGACATTAAGACTGTTTATTAATGGTTCGCTCAACTATCATAGTAAGGGCCTCAGATGCACTTCCCTTGGCTGCCAGCGTAGACGACGAGCAGGTATGCATTAACCACGAACTACGCCCAGGTTTTCAATTGACGTGTCATTCTTTCAGACAGAGCAATCTCTCCAGGAACATAAACAACAATCTAAACTGATTTTCCGACGGATTACGCCCAATTCTGAACCCCGGTGCTCGATCGAGAGCGGTCAATACACATTACAGTTCGTACTATCAGAGCTACGCCTTCGGATTTCTCTCAACCTACACCCCAGTTACCTCATAGCGGATAATGTCGTATTCCTCACCATAGCCGACAAGTCTTATCCTCGTAAACTTGCATTCTCCTATCTGGACGAACTAGCGAAGGAGTTTGCCAATACATATGGTCCTAAAGTTGAGACTGTTCGTAAACCCTATGCATTTGTCGGCTTCGGTATGTCGCCTGCAGATCCAGCATAACAAACCGCAGCACTGACACAACTGCAGACACTTTCATGTCAAAGACTGCCCGACTCTACAGAGACACGCGGACGGCGGCTGCAAGTTCGGGACTCGACAAGCTGAATGACGACCTGCAAGATGTGACGAGGATTATGACTAAAAACATGGAGGAGCTACTGTGGCGCGGGGACTCACTTGACCGTATGTCTGTTTGCTCTGTGCCATAGTTGTTTGACTTGAAAGGGCTTTCTTAGGGATGTCGCACTTGTCTACGTCATTGCGGTCAGAGTCTGAAAAGTATCGAAAAGCGGCCAGGAATATTAATTTCAACGCCATGCTGCGGCAATATGCGCCGCTAGGTGGGGTTGGGTTGCTCATAATTATCTTATTATACTGGAGATTTGGATGATACCTGTATTTGCTACCTTTTATTTCAGCTGATTTGCTATTTAGCTTGACCCTGCGCACTAATCTAATCATGATCGGAGTTCGGCTCGAGCCTCGAGGTGAAGGCTGGATTTCTACCTTTATTACGGTTGGGTCAAGGGCTCTGGCCTATACACCCTTGACCTTGATCACCTTCGTCGATAAGTGCGATGTATAGATCTGCGTCGCCATACAGAGCCATCTCACCGTATCAACAACCACCCGCGGACCCTGCCTATCAGGCAAGAACATATTCTCCAGCGGGAGGTAGGGGACCAGCCGCTCCGGGATCCACAACATATACCACTTCTACGGGACCCAATGGCCGGCCTCTCTACCATCCATTTAAGTATGTCTCCAAACATCGCCCACAGCCAGATCCCTGCTGATCTTAGATCGTCAGAGCCGTTGAAGCGAGGTGAGTTTATCTCGCTGCCGCACGATTGATGCTTCAAAATTGACCGATCCTATTACCCTATCGCTGTAGCTATAAGACTCCAAGTGGTGTCGTGAGTGGTATCCAGTGGGTGCCGGGTGAAGCTACTTATACGATCCCTCCGGGAGCCCAGCCAGCTACTGCGGTAAGTGGCAACATCCTCTTTCCAAAAATTCTATCTAGACGCTACTGTATTTTTGGCGTATCAAGGAATTTGCTGCCTCTTGGGATCGTGGTCAAGTGCAGAACAGAGAAGACGATAAAGACTGGTAAGTTGACATGACTAGACTAATTACCGGAAACGACGCCTCCCAACAAACCGCATACTCACTCTACCTTCTTTGCACTCCAGGGGACGGGAAAGAAGGGACAAAGATCCCAGACGCTCTCATGAGCAAGGCCGGATCGAGCATGATCCAGAGCTCCGCAGAGCCAGAGAGCGTGATGCTATGGCACGGGAACGCCGCAAGAGCTTCAATGCGGGTGGCGCAGCCCCTCCTCCTGCCGGAGGGTACTTGCCCACAAGCAATAGCACCAATGGGTACCCAGGTTCAGGATATCCCTCTAGCCCATATTCTGGATACGGCGAACGAGCCCCTAGCACTGGGTCTGGTGGATATCCCACCGGTAGTGGGTCAAACTACTCCCGTGAACGCGGCTACTCTGACCTGGACCGCCAGCTTGGAGACCTTGATCTCCGTGACAGAGGTCAGGACAGAGCATATGGTGATGGTGAAAGGAAAATCAGTGGCGGCCGGCCAACCTCCCGCGCTCCTAGTCCCAACCCGGGAGGTTACCGCGCCCCCAGCCCCAATCCCGGAGGTTACCGTGCGCACAGTCCTAACCCAGGGAGCTATCGCGCTCCTAGCCCCAACCCGGTAGGTTACCGTGCTTCTAGTCCCAACCCGGGAAGCTTCCGCGCTCCTAGCCCCAACCCAGGAGGCTACAGTGCTGCAGGACCTTATGGCTCTGCCGCTGCCTCTGGAGCGTACAACGGTACCGCTAGACCTTACTCTGGCTCCTCTGGCTATCAGCCTAGCAGATCTCCCAACGCGACCTCCCCGAACATGCGCTCTGCAGAAGCGCCTTTTGTACCGCCCGGCGGCATGGCACATCCCCGGCCCAGTTATTCACGATCTGCATCCCCCTCTCATGGCCCTGACGCTCAACGCTCGACGACACCATTCAGCAGCGCACAGGTCTACCCACGTGGACATGTCATGGAGGGGCAACCCATCAACCGGGGCGACCGCTCGCGCGCACCGTCCCCAATGCCTGGTGGTCCTCCCCCCGCAGGGCCCTATTCTTCTGGTTCCATCGGCTATCCGCAGGGTCCAGGTGGAGCGTCGCCCAATATGGCTCCAGTGCCATTCCCCGGGGAGCAAGGGCCTGGACAACCTCATCAATTGGCTGCACCGGAAGGTTTCTTGCGCCCTGTCAATGGCTCGCACCCATTCACACCCTTCGATATCTTCAAGGTGCAAGATATGGAGAAGTTCTGGTCAGACATTCCGCGTATGCCAAAGATCCTTGTCACGCATGATGTATTCGAAGAAGACTGGAGCCGCTTGATGCATGTATGTGACATGATTTTAATTCATCGTCTCTTTCTCACTGTATCCATTTTTTAGGACATAGCTCTCGCCTGGGCTGGAAAATTGCCTGTGCCAGATCTTGCACGGGGCGGACAACCGCCTAAGCGTTCAGCGCTTATTGCAGATCTTGTAGATCTCTGGAACAGCTCTTTCTTCCTGATTCGCGGCGTGGAGCTAGTTCTATACAAGGGGAGAGAGCGCCGCTCTGGGAGACTCGCAGGTATGGTCGACAAGGACTTGCCCTATCTTGAGGAACCGGATGACTATCCCTCTTCGGAAGAAGAGGACGATCCTGACACAGACGATTCCGATTTAGATGCATATGGTGCGGGCAGGCATAACGTATACGGGAACCCCCAGGAGCAGCTCTCGCAAGTCTTTGAAGCGGGCCGCCGCCGCAAGGAGGCAAAAATGGCTGCCAAGGCCGAGCAACGCCGTAGACGTCACGAGAAGAACCGTAGACGTAGGGAAAAATATAGGGAGCGCAAATACTCACTCTATCTCACATATGTACCAACAAATGTTGGTCATATGAGTCCTCCCCGTTCTGTGCCTGGCGGATACCCGACAAGTGGGACCGGTAGTTATAGCCAATACGGAGGAAGATATTGAATACCCATCTTAGGTTCTATACCGTCTGGATTTATTTCTCTGAGCCTTATGTACTTGTACTACCGAATTCACTGAAGTTTCTGACTTTTGTTCCTCGATGTAATTGACAGTTGATTGACAGTGAATCGACATCGTTCTGGGGAAAAGCTCACAGGAAATTGTTGTGGAGTAGTCTTAGATTCTCGGCTAAGTACAGTTTTGACTCTTGAGATGTCTTTCACAGTCGTGCCGCTGATCGAGCTGCAAGGGGTTTGAACAAGGCACGAACGAGACCCCGGTCCTAGCGGCCATGTAGGACGCTGCATCCGAGAGATGATTCGCCCGCAAACATCTGAAGCTCGAGGAGGACCGCGATGCCGATGACAAAATACATGACGATGACAGCCAGAATGAAGACGAGGCCTCAGAGGATAAATGCTCTCCGGAAGACCGATGAAAGATGCTCGACAATGATGATGCATAAATGCTCGACGACGATGACGATTTACTCAACAATGATGTCCAAGCGACACAAAATCCATTTCTGGTGGCTCCGGTGCGACCATCCCAGGTTCGAGGAATGGAATTCTCTTTAACGACTTTGCCATCTTTCCTCCCGGTCCTAAAAGGACAACAAGTTCCAGACGCGTTATGAGGGCTATAGGGTTTAAGAGTCGGCGCATGTACCAACAAATGTTAGTCATACGGGTTCTCATACTGCGCCTGGCGGATAACCGACAAATGGAGCGGGTGGTTATTGTCAATATACCGAAGACGTATATTCGGTTCCATAACGTTTGGATTTATTGCTCTGAACCTTTTCTTATTTACTCCCGAATTCACTGCATTGTCTGTCTTTCTGTCCTCGATGTAACCGATAGTGAATCGTAATAAAATACACTGAGAATATTAACGATGCTAACTGTAACGTATTACCATCCTCGCCCTCTGCCCCGCCCGTTGTATGGCGCACCTCCCCTGCTATTTCCTTGATACGCAAGAGCGCTGTTCCCAACTGGCTGACCACTATACCCCCCGTATCCACCATACCCACCATTTTGGCTAGCGCCTCCACCTCCATATCCTCCACCTCCGCCATTGGCACCATAGCCACTACCGTAGCCTCCATAGCCGGGAGGTGCACCTCTCGAGGGCGGCCCACCATGTCTAGATCCATAACCACTATAGCTTGGTGCCGCAGTAGGGCCCCCATAACCACCGTATCCACCGTATTGCTGTTGCGGTGGGGTTTGGTAAGGAGCGCGTGGCTGCTGGTATCCGTTACCACCACCACCATACCCCCGTCCCCCACCTCCCCCGCGGTCATTGCCATATGAATTCTGTGAGCCCTGTCCGTAATTATTGGGACGCGAATGGTACGGATCATTCCTTGAACGGTCGGCCCCTCCATTGGCCCAATTGCCTGACCTTCCATTAGCACCTTCGTTGGACCACCCACCGCGACCCCGTCCACGACCACGACCGCCATTTCTCGTAGTTTCAAGGTCGGCTGCAGAAAGTATCCGTGGCGCTTTTTTCACACCAGGGAGCATCACAGAACGATGAGGTGTCAGTTGCTTGGGGAAGAAGTACAGTGCTGATAACGACCGGTCATTTTGAATGTCAGGAAGGTCCTTCATTTCGAATGGGCAGTAATAGGTTGACCCTGGAATGCAATCTGGATTACGCAGCACACTGCCGCTGATACCGCCAGTTAACCTGACATCGATGGGCACAGGCTTGAACCAGAAACAGAGCGATTAGCTCTCGATATAATTTTGATAGGCAAAAAGAAACTGACCTCTTGGTTCTTGCGTTTTCCGTACAGCGCCTCGTAGAATGGATACACTGGATGTTCGTTGGATGCAAATATCACATCGTTACCCCAGCGATTGCGCTTCACCTCATCCTCTGTGAGATTTGGATACCCCACAGCCATCGCATCTAAAAGTCGTTTTGGATCAATGAAAGGAAGCAGGGCAACACCTTGCCAGGCCATCTTCTTTCCATTCATATCAATCTCGAAGGTTGGGGGATAAAAGTCGATAATGGGGGAATGTTCATCGGTCATTAATGAGTGGAATGCTTTAGGAATGTGTTGTCGGCTGGGAAAAAAAGAATATTGGACAGCGGTATAGCTATCGTGAGAAAATAGCACACCTTGCAGCTGGAAACACGCCCATCAGTTGTTCGAAAGGTTTGAATGGTTGCCCAAGGATAAATTTAAGGTCCATTTTATCAACGTCCTCAAAATCGGCAGCGAAGGGAGCAAAGTGGTAAGGGTAATACCATTGCCATGACGGTGTCTGAATCGAGTTAGTCAAGGAATATGGCATTTGTTCGACAAACCTACCCCTTGATAATAGTACTGAAGCACCCATGCGAGACCTTCTATGTAAGCCTTTACGATACTGAGAGAGTTCAGTCAACTGGTTGATTTAAGTAATATATATCGTACCCATTTCTGAATTCTGTATCTGTCAGTTCAACCCCAAACTTCTGCCTGTAATAACGTTCCTTATAGCCAGGCTCCCAGAGTCTAATAAATACGTAAATATTAACCTAAAAATCACGAAAGAACCACGCACTTGACAGTGTCTTCCTGTTCTACCGTTCCATCAGGTCTTACTTTCAGAGCTAACCCCGATGCATCCGGGACATCATCATCCTCTTCGACAGTAACTACATCGTCAGCATCATCTGTTCCTTCCTCCAACTTGCGTTTGGAACCGACAGAAATTTTGTTATCGCCGTCCCCACCCATCAAGACGTCGGAGTCAAGGTCGCCACCTGCATCTGCGTCGTTTGGGTCTGTGATCATTGATTGACTATTTGTTTCTGACGGCGGAGGCGGAAGTACAGAAATACTACTATTGCGATGGTTCCCCAGCCCAGGAACCTCATCGTCGTCCTCGTGAGCAGGTGGTGCTGGGGCTCTGAATCCTACAGGTACAGGACTGATACTCATCGGCGCAGCTTCAAGGGTCACAGTCGGAGGTGCGACGGGCTTGACGGGAGATGGTGGTTTCGCGGGCAAGGATTTTACAGGCATAAGGCCAGACATTTCAGCCTTCAAAACCTCGGCAGCACTCATGTTTGCCATACGGATCGCACGTCGGTTCGCAACTACATCGCGGTTAGACCCAGCCAGTGCCTGTGCAGCGGTGGGTATGTTTTGAACAGATTGGGCAGTCGGTGCAACACCCAAGCCAATAGAGTCTGCATTCGCGGCAAAGTCATAGGACGGACGTTGAGGAAGAGAGTGGTGGGTTGCAGCGGACGATATAGGAGGTGTAGGGTTCGTAGTCAGGGCCATAGTAGCAGAGGGACCCGCAGCAAACGCGGCTTTGTTGTTTTGTTGTTCCAACTTACGACGCTTCGCATTCTGATCTTGTCGCTCTTCGGCTAGAATCAATGAAAAATGTTCGTGTCAATCGATATATTGACTTATGGAAAAATAGAGGAGTGGCAGAGAACCAATAACAGGGGTGGGGGATGAGACAGACCTTCACGTCGCCTGCGGAAGATCTCGTCTTCTCTTTTTGCGAGACCTTCAAGAATAATTTGTGCTCTCGATAGCTCAAGTTGACCATGTGACGTCAAGTATCCACCCATTCTGGGAAGCTCTTGTTTCCAAATCTTCAAGAGAGTATCAATGGCACCTTCCCTAATCTCAAGGGAAGGGAGGTGGGGAAGAAAATCATTGCCGACAAAGAAGATCAGGAGCACCCAGTCATCAATCGCCTGTTCTAAAGAGAAAGGGAAGGTTGCCTGCTGCACATTCAGTTCAACTTCTAGATACTCGCGGAGAATGGCAACATCGAGGAAAATAAATGGCTTTTTCTCAGCAGGAGGTTTTTTCTGTATCTCCGCTTTGGTGCCTGTACACTGAGCAGCATAGTGACCCTCTTGCCCGCACATCCGGCAGGCACTAGGACTAGTATCGTTAGCAAATACATCCTCACGAAGAACTCTAAAATAAGGTTCATGAGTCGCGAGCGCCAGCATGATCAAATCAGCGTCCTAGTCGGTGAAAAATTAAATTAAATTTTAAAATAAAATAAAAACGAAGGCACACTGAACGCACCAGTCCATAAATTACATGGCGAGTATTAGGGTCATGTCCAGGATTTGTACGCTGTCGCCTGATGAAGTCCATAATTTTGTGTTCGCCCTCTCCAGGCACTCCTGCATCGGAAATGATAACTTGCATCTAGTAAAATAAGAATAAAATCCAGACAAGGTCGACGACCAACTTGATGTGTACTCACGGTCTTCCAACCAGGATCTGTGTTGATTTTTTTGACCACCCAGTAGCGGAGAGATGCAGCAAGTAGTGTCATGAAAGGGGTACCGGGTGTGATAGCGTTCGAGTCCCAGGGAACTTTTTTCTCTTCTTCACTGACTTCTTTACCCATAGCTGTGAAGAGAATGACGTCAAAGGGATATTGTAAGTGGGGAAGAGGATCTAAGACCTTGCCATATGGCAACCGACTCCTTCCTTGCATCCTCTTTTTCCTTTGCCTCCTGGGCAGAGCGGAAACGACGAGAGCGCTGCTGATTCATTTTTGCACGTGGTGCAACACCGTCTGTAATTGGGAATATGTGAGATATGAGAAGAGTTGGAGATAGTGTTATATACCGATAGCCATAAATAACAACTTCCTGGGCCTGATCATATTGACAACCCGCTCCGTATACTTGAAAACCTCCACCATCATCTCCTCTTCTGTCTCAGGAGCGGGCTGTCAATTGGACTGATGATTAGCTGCGTGGAGCACGAACATGCAAAAGCGCACCTTTCCCTCAGGATGTGTACATGGGTGAACCTGTGTAAGTTTGGTGAGGAAAAGGTTCTTCTGGGAGAGGTCACCACACACAATTCCATTCATATCAAGATATAAGTTATCGAACTCCGTTCCATTAGGATTAGGATGTGTGATGTCGACCGGAATGGTTACAACAGAGTTGTTCTCGTTGTCTGAAACTTTTGTCTCTTCCTCCTCTTCAACTGGATAGACTAGAGAGATAGGAAAAGCTAATTTCAGCACCAAAGGGTCTTATAATAAGACCAGAGCTCACTGATTTTGGGGTATTTCTTGCTTAGCCAACGGAAAAGCGCAGGGACACCCTATGGCGAATGTGTATCAGTTATTTGGAGTAACATCAGGGATTAGTAGCACACCATGGTTCACAGAGTAGTTTACTTATAGAATTACCCAAAGGACGAGGTTTGTGGCGTCCTTTCGTGGACTGCGTCGTAAATGTCGTAGTGGAGAGGACTGCTGCAGTGCCGACGCCCTCTGAAAGTGAGTCTTGCGAACGTTGCAATTTGCGTGCCTTGTTATGCGGCCACGTGACATTATGTCACCTTGAAACTGACTAGAGCGCTCACTGGCGAAGCCCAGTCCAACCCTCCAGACAAGACAACTCTCCGCTGCTACCGTAACCACGACCTGACAACTACCTAGGTAAATTTAGGGACATTTTCTACCCCCGATCTCGTTTTATCATTTCAAATCGTGTCCGAATGCCTGTCCCAACCAACATTGAGGTACCCAAAGGGGCCTTTCCAGCGACAAACCAACCTTCCCAAAAATCTATGACCAAAGCCGAGCGCCGCGAACTCCAGGAGCGCCAGCGTGCAGCCAAGCTAGCCCAAAAATCTTCTGCTCCGGCTGTCAATAGTGGCGCAAAAGAGCCTGTTACGCCCAAACCCAAGGCACCCCCTACGCCGAAGAAATTCGTAGATGCTAGCGGCAGCGGGACAAACAAGTCATCTGTAGTGAAGGAATCCGGGGCCAGTGCTTCTACGGCAGTAGATGATGGAGCAGGCGGGAAATCTATGTCTCGAGGCTTGCGGATATTTTCACACTTTGGACTACCCAAGCCAGCAGGTCACTCTGTGAAGGGCGATATCCATCCCGCAATAATTCGGCTTGGATTGCTTTTCTCGGATTTCCGTATATGTGGCTCCAATGCACGTTGTATTGCAACCTTAACGGCCTTCAAAACGGTATGTCCGTACCCTCAAGTTATTCCGTTCTTGATACCAATTACTTCGAAAAAGGTTATCCAAGATTACACCACCCCCTCCCATAATACACTCTCGCGTCATCTTATGACGCATCTATCTCCTCAAATCACTCATCTTGTCGCAGCGCGTCCGATGTCAGTGACGATGGGTAATGCGATCCGTCAGTTGAAGTTGGAGATCAGTGGATCTGATATTGATGTCATTGAGCAAGACGTGCGTTATTCTACAATCCACATCTTTCTGCAACTCATCGCATGCGGTTTTAGGCAAAAGATGCGCTCTGCCAGAAAATTGATAACTACATTCGGGATAGGATTATCATCGCAGACGAAGTCATCCAAGAACTTGCAGGTAAAAAAATAAAAGATGGCGACGTCATCCTCACCTATGCGAGGTTCGCACCACATCTGTTTTTTTTCTTTCTTCAGAAATGTAAAATGCCTCTTAGATCATCTATCGTTGAAAAGATTCTTGTAAATGCCCACGAAGAAGGGAAACGCTTCTCTGTCATTGTCGTTGACTCACGTCCTCTCCTTGAGGGTACGTCATTATTGTAGATTATCTTTCTTTTTCTGACATCCAAGCTCAGGCAAAGCACTACTTAGGACTCTCACTAAGACCAATCCGCCCATCCCCTGCACCTATGCGCTACTCCCAGCTCTTCCATCATTGATGACGGAGGTCACTACTGTACTACTTGGTGCCCATTCTCTAAGCGCAAACGGCTCAGTATATTCCCGCGCCGGCACAGCGCTTGTTGCGATGATTGCCAAGGGCCATTCAGTACCAGTTATGGTGTGTTGCGAAACCTACAAGTTTAGTGAAGGTGTAATGCTGGATGGGTTCGGGAAGAACGAGCTAGGTGTGTGCAAAGTCTATGATTATAATTATTATGTGTTGCGTTCTGACAGGTTTCTAGCTCCTGCTCGATTCTCAAAAGCAACAAAACACTCGCAGCCTCTCTCACCAGCGCCTAATCTCGAAGTTCTGAATCCGCTCTACGATCTAACGCCCCCTTCATGCATCACGGCTGTCGTCACTGAGGTCGGATTGATCCCCCCTAGTAGTATAAGTTCGATTCCTCTCGCATTGGGGAAGACCAATCTGTAGGCTCGCGGACGCTGGATACAACTTGCTTGCTGCTTTGCTATTAGCTATCATCCCTCACTACATGTTGCATAATGTGCTGTATGTCATATTTATTGTCATTGAATAGAAGAAAGTTGTATCATACACTACGAGTGCCACCAATATGTACCTCTCAACAACGCCATATGTAGTGTTAGTAATCTCAAGTAATTGGAAGCGTTACTTGTGTTCCTTGATTCACATTCATCAACTTTACACTATGACCTGGTGTATGTAGTGTAGTAAATAAGCATTGGTTCCAGTTGTTTATGTTGTTCCTCCTGACAATGGCAGTCTACCATAAATATGATGCAAGGATACCTAGAATTCCGTTCATGGGCGTAGGGGAAGAATGTAAAGACATCTAAAGTTCCGGTTTGTGTGTATCCTTAGGCGAGTTATTGGACTCTATGATCTTCACCCGGATCCAGTCGAACGCACGGTCAGTAACATGTTCCACAGGGTGATCAAACAGGTAGGGCAAAACGGGCACAATGGCTAGACCTGTCACGGTCGGACCCCACGTTTTAAGTCGCACGTTCTGAGTGTTCTTGAAGGCCTTCTTCGCCTGCGCGACAGCAGTGTGTATGGTGAATGCCGGAAGAGCCCTGAATAGGTTGTTGAGTTTACGTCACGATGGGACATGTCAGCAGGACTGACATGGACGCAATAGATTGGAACGTCGCGCGTTGAACGGCCGCAATACCAATGCGGGTAGGTTCGGAGAAGTTTGCGGCTTCAATTGGAGATGGTCCACGATGGTGGGCTTTGTAGGACTCATAGCCTACGTCCCTAATAGATTCCATGACATCATGAATGGGTCGAGAATCGTATCAAGAATAGTGCGTACCCAGCAAGATAAAGCCAGGACACACCATAAGCTGCTGTGACAACCCAAGGCGGCACAACAGGGCGGAATGCCTCGCCGACATCACTGGTCTAAGTTGAGAGTAATAAGAAGGCAGACAGGCGGCAAACGTATAGGAACTTACATATGCAATGTAACGCGAGCCAGCGCGAATGACAGTCCTCAGGCGGGCACCATATGCCAAGTAACGAAGCTCCGAGTCAGTGGTATCTGCATCTTTGTCTGCAAGCTTGTCTACTGTGGTTTTGGCGGCGTCGAGAGTGATCTCTGCCGAAGCCATGGAAGAGAAAAGAGTTAGCTATGTTATTACTGAATATTATTTTTCATGAAGAATGATCACGTGTGTTACTTGCGGATGGGACCTTGTCATTGACTCCGAGAACCTTCAACAAACGCTCAGAGTTCGTCGCCGCCACGACGATATGGATACCCGGACTCGCTCTGCCTCCCCCGTTGACCCTGTCAATGTCAAGCTCGAGCACACTCCCCCTCCCCAGGACAAGATATCCGCATACTATTCCCTAGTCTTTCCTCATTTTACCTTCTACATCCAGACCCTCTCGGTCACCATCGGTCGCAGATGTGCTCCCAACCCCAATACTGCCACGTCGTCCACCACAGAACACCCTCCAGTTGATGTGGATCTTGGTGCCCTCAAGAGCGTTTCGCGTCTCCATGCTAAGATTGAGTACGACCAGGACGAGGATCGCTTTGTTCTTGCTGTCATTGGACGTAACGGGGCTTGGGTGGGCGGAGTTTGGTCAGGTAGTGGGACACGAGCTCCCTTGGGCGAAAGGTAGCTACGCTATGGACTACATCATGTATTCGTTCCACTAAACAATGCTCGATAGATCCCAAATTCAAATAGCTTCACGCACGTTTCATTTCGTACTTCCTCCACCACCGGTGCCAGAAGATACTCCCTCTCCAAGTTCTCAGTCCTCCAATAACCGCCCACGTTCTCCCTCTGTTGATATCACTTCTATCTCACCTCCGTCATCGCAACCTTCCCACACGCCGCCCCCGCCGGCACCCTCTAAACTTCCTGCGCCTCCACCAGAACCTCAACTACTCACATCTCCGCCACCACTACCACCGAAACCTCGACCTCCCGTTTCGGCACCACAGCTCCCCAACTCTAACTCTATCGGCAAGTCAAGCAAGACCCCAGGCTCGAAGAAACGGAAAAAAGGAGATGTCGAAGTGCCAGTACTTCAGAAGCCCAAACCAGAGGATATGCCGCCCAAACCACCGTTTACATATGCACAACTCATCTACAAGGCTATCAAGTCTATCGGCGAGAAGGCTACATTGCAGGAGATTTGTTCGTGGATAATGAATACACATGAGTACTATCGATATTCAGACGCATCTTGGATGGTTCGTCCCCCTTTTCCTGATTGATCCTACTCCCTTGATGTAACCATTCATTTAGAGCTCTGTTCGTCATAATCTATCTTCAAGTCGGGCCTTCCAGAAACTGGAAAGATGCGGTGGTGATAGAGGCAAAGGGTTTTTCTGGAAGCTCGACGAGAAACATTCACAAACTTTGGAAGAACAGGAGGCCAAGATTTCACAATCCGTTGCTGCTGGTGGTTCTCAAGGGGTTGAGGGTCCTATTCGAGGGAGGAAGAAAGATAAGAGTGTAGCATTGGAGCCCGCGCTGAAGCGAAGCGTCAAGGGCGATCCCAAAGGTGCACCTTTGCCCCCACCATTAACGTCTACCCCGCTTCCCATGAAAACCTCCACCACAGCGACTGCAACACCTGCGCCATTGGCAAGCACAAGTACGTCGCCAACACCTGGTAAGATTACGACCAATGGCACACCTGCTATAACCGGGGTATTCGCATACCCCAGTCATCCACATCATGCCCATATGGCGACGATATCGCAGGCGTCTGCTGTCACATCAAACTATTCTGGTACACCTATGGCTACACCCAACCCTTATGCCGCTTGGACAATGCATCCAATGCCAACTGGAAATTCAAGTGCACATACGTCCACCACAACATCTGTGTCTCCGCCCGCTGACATTCAGGTACCCTCTTCATCTAAACTCCCTGTTAAGCCAACGACCACTCGGATGCATCCAGGCATGCAACCCGGTGCACCTCCCGTACCCGATGTCAATCTCCCTATAGTTCTCGGTCCCATCCCACCCACACATCCAGACTACTCGCCGACACATCCCCATAATTCTGCAAAGGAGGGTTACATGATTTTACACGAGCGAACTCTCATTTTGGACCCTGACGTGTTTGGAGGGCTGACGAAGGAGACATTAACGGGGCTAGAGAAAATGGGCACAATGGCTGCACTTCAGGTACTTAAGGATCACATGGTGAAGGCGCTCAAAGAGAGACGCGCCAAGGGGCGGGGACGGGTGAAGCGGATGCGGGGGTCCGGGAAGAAGTCTGGCGGGGTCGGAGGGCATCCTACTTCAACCCCATTCACCAAGGCGCCGCTCGAGCGGAATTTGGTGGTACCAGAAAACATGAGTTCTGTACCAAGTGCGGCTGAGGTCATCTCGGGAGGGCCCCCTCCTCCTATTCCCGTTACCACCCCCATCTCAGATATGGTACCTATGGATGTGAGCGGGCAGCGAGATGTTGGCTCCCCGATCATTATCATCGATGATTCAGACGACGATGGTCCTGCGGCCAAAAGGAGGAAGGTGGTCGATGTTCCGTCATGATGGTACGGACATTAATTTTGACTGGATTCTGGTCTTTGCTTTTAGGCTCACGACTTGTAACGACTGTCATACCGATATCGTCCTTAATTCTCTTTAATAGGTGTACTCTTAGCCAACCCTTCGACCCGAGGTTTTTACCCATGTTCTTTCTCATCCACAGTTTTTATATTGAATGCAGACATAAAGTATCATATCGCATAAACATACATAGAGATATAGCCATCGTATTGGCCATTGGGTTACACTTACAGGAATAGAGAAATAGCATGATGAACGGTGACAAACCTCAAATGCTGTTATCGTGGGAAGATGAGATAACCCCTATTAACTTTCATTTCAGCGCCAAACTTGACGTGACCATGAACTATCATTCTTTCACTTCGATGCTAGCGTCTTCTCTCATACCACGTTCCTCTTCTTCCAGAAATCATACACTCTCTGCGCCTGAGCTCTAACCCTCGGGATATAATGGTCATTCGAAGTCACTTTCAGCAACTCTGCCGCCAACCCGGTCTCTCGCAACAGCTGTTTTGATAGCTCTGCTTTGTGAACCTCGATCGCGACCAGGACTTCTTGTAGCTTCTGCGCCTCATTATTATCCCATTTCCCCCGCGAGAAGACGTAATCGACTGCCACGAGCGCGTTCTTCCACTCGAAGACGAGATATCTAGAGAGTAGCTGTGGTGGTGAAGTGGGGACAGGGTGTTTAGCGCTGCGGGCGCTTTCGCGGCCCCCTAAGCGAAGGAAAGCGTGAACGAGGGCGGTTGTTTCGCGGATGGTCGATGCCTTAGAGTTCAAGGATGGGTTTGGTTTTAATTTGACGGAGACATGACTGCGCCCTTCATCACCATTCTGCGTCATGGTAGCACTGGAATGTCCTACACCGTGGCCATTGGTGATCGGCGTGAGGGATCTGGAGTATTGACGCTCGGTCTCGATGTCATCGTCTGAATCGCACACGCGCCGCGCCTTGATTTTTGTGGATTCATGAAACTCATCGCCTCGCTTCCTTTTCTTCCCTGATATCTCACCCACCTCCAAGTCATCTGCAGCAAGCAATCTCGCCATTCCCTTCTCTGTATCCCTCTCTGGGTAGGTTTCTTCTACAGGTGGCGGCAGATTCTCACAAAGCGACAGGCCTTTGGGAAGTCTAGAAGAAGCAATGTCTCCCGTCCATGCCTGTCTCGTCCTTCTTTGGGAAAAAGAGACATCATGCGACCCCCTCGGTCCTTCAGGAGTTATCGTCTCTTGAGGACAGAACTGGTTATTGCCTAGTTGATTGATTATAGTATTGGAATTTGGCTCACTTGTATTGACTTGCTTCTTTGAACTAACTGTGGCTTGAGCAGCTGCCACGGAGGTGTTCTGAACTTGTGCATTGGGAGATAGATGGCGCAGGTTCAGTCGAAGGATATCCTCATAAATGAGCGGCTGTATGGTGGTTTCTATTCGGGGAATATGTGCAACAGGGGGAATCGGCATAGGTGGTTCATTATTGGTGCATATAAAGGAACATGCAGTGATACTCTGTCTCTGGATAGTTTGTATCTGGGGGCAATGGCCATGTGAATCAAACCATGGTGTTTGTGAGGAAGATGCTTGGCACTGATTTCGAGGAAAGTAAATTAGTCATGATCGCTTTGGAGGAGGATAACTGACCCTTGAACTTGAGCTAGACACAGCAGCACTATATAGCTTTCTGTTGGTCTCTTCTGGACGTGACTGCTTGCTCATCCCAGCCTCATGCTGGCCAAATACATGACCTGCAGAGCTGGTAGATGATCCATGATAGATAGCAGTTTCATCATGTGTGGTTGAGATGCTTTGTTGATTGGGTTCAGGTGCTTTTTGAATCCTCCTGGACAGCAGTCCTTGATGTAGAGGGTTGTCCAGTGAGGGGGTGAGTACTATCCCAGACATGGCTACTAGTCTGGTATGGTGTCTCATTAAAGGCACCTGTGCTAAGTTGAACATGTTTAATCCCTTTGGCATTCTTTTCTTTTGAGAGAAACAAGTTTCTTACTATCCATTGAACAATGTTGGAAGAGGTGCCAAAGTGTGTTTGAGACAATTCAGACAGTGATAGACCTTATATAGTAATATTCCAGACATCTCTCACACTCTGATTGGCTAGAGGTCAGAGGGTCTTGAGTCTGAGTCATATACACATTGAATGATGTCCTATTTTTTCATCAAGTTTGTGGGGCACTCTCTGGCCTCAAAGCCTGCTACTTCCAGCTGGCCTCCTCAATAATCTCATAAATTTAACAGAAAGCAGAGCTAGTTTGCAGAGTTGCTTTAACGAGCTAGACAGGTACATAGCTCAGGATATACAAGGGAGTGTGGGAGTTTCCACACAATGCATCTCAGTGGTACTCTGCGGAATAGTTACTTCCGTACTAAAGTAGCGGCTTGCTTGAAAATGGGAATCAGTTGTAATACCTAAAGAGAAACTTTTAGCTAAAGGACTGTCAAGTGATGATCCCTGAATGATCCATTGGGCCAACACGTCGAAAGTGACCACATGTTCGGGAAATGAAACCAGGATCGACGTCGGAGTGAGGTCAGCCATTTCCCCGTGGAGACAGGGTTTGTGTAGATTTGCGGTATCGGTATCGAATACGTGAAGTTACGATGAGTCGCCTGATATGAATCGGCTGACCGCAGACTACAGGATCCGTACAGGTACTAGGGACTAATCTTAAGGAATGTAGTATCAGAGTTTCGCAATGGAATCGGAACGGGTTATGCCATATCTTCACTTGCAGGTACGCGTGAGCGTGGACCGGAAACGGGAGCTTGATATCCGGGTCGACAGGCTGGATACGGGGCGGATAATGATCGATAAACAAGGAAACGAATTATGAAAAGAACCAGGTAAGTAATCTGATGATAGTACGACGGGTCGTGCCCGTTTCCGAACTGCTAGTAGATTTCATGTGGGCTATGAGTCGCTAATAAGGCCAACTGGGGCGGTATGAGGCGATGAGATGTAGACGACTCAGCTATCCGCGGTCGCTCGATATTTATGTTGAAGATTGGTAAGTTGTAAGCGTGGTGGACTCAAAATGAGGATATGAATGGCATTTAGGGACGAGGGAAGATGCCGAGCGGGGGGGACAAACGTGCGTTTATTTGAGCAGCGCAGACTAGTGGGATATCTTTTGACAGGAGTAACGCAGACGCTGGGAACGATGGCGATATATCAAGGAAGAGTTGAACGTTTGTTGAGAGCGGAGTCGTCCGAGTTCAAGCACGTGGCGCTCTTGTGATATCACCACCTTGAGGAAAACTGGGCCGAGTGAGCTAGAGCCTGTGTAGCGCTCTCTGTGTTGCCGTGGCGTACTGTTGTATCATTCTCCGCACTTCCAACCACCACATTCTCGCTTGTTGCACCCTTTTTTATCCCCTGCGCTGCGCTGCGCGTCTCAGTTGGCAAATCAGGACAAGTCCACGGCTTATCTGCAGGCATTTCTTTCAGATGCCACCAGATCCCCACGTCGGTGACCTCTTACTCTAACAACTCTTTTGGTGCTGACTTGAAAAAATCAAAGCAGCACTATTTTCGCTTTCCTATCTCGCCCCCCAATTCCGGCACTGCCACAGCTCTTTCTTCACCTCGACTGCCCACACTCTCGCCAGAGTCAACGGAAGTTACCGAAAAACTCCTCGCATCGAATCAAGCACTCCGTCAGACCCGTCCACATACTCCCTGGCGCTCGCGATCCAACTCAGATGCCACAGACTCGGACGGCTATCTCACCGAGAAATCCTCGCACATCACTTTTGCGAGCAAGCGTCCCCCTCGCAAAGCTGCAAATCGCGCATTAACAATGCCTTCGAGCTCATCCCCTCTGGAAATCACCACTATTCAATCCCCACGGAACAGCGCTCGACAGCGTCCTCACAGATCATGTTCTGCGTCTTCCTCTTCCTCTTCATCGCTTGCCTCGAGTCCAGGGTCCACCTCAACGCACCCTCCAACAGCAGGCATGGGACGTAAGGTTGCAGCAACCTTACAACTGTTCAAGGAGACCACATGTGTCGAAGACGCAAATGCTGGCGAGACTCCTTCATGTCGAGCTGACTCCTCAACGGGGCCCCGTAGATCAGGATCCACTTCACAGCCGGCGGAAGTTGCAGAGGCGCAGTTTGAGTTTGTTAAACGATCAGAGTGGCCAGATAGAGAAGCTGCTGCAGTTAGGAGGGAGAGAAGTTCCACGGCCTTAGAACGAGTGAGAACGCGGGATAGGTCGTGGGATGAAGATTCGCGTCTAAAGGAGCGTAAGCTATCGATACGGGATCCCAGCATAAGTGACTTGGCTTCGTGGCGAAAGGACGCTGGCGCGAGGCAGGAAAGCGGGCGTGGTAGGCGACGTGAACGGACTGCCGACGAAGTTATCGACACTAATGTCATGAATATGTCCGTGAATACTACATTTCATGAGACCCCAACTTTCATTCGTCCACGCTCACTTGTTTACCCACCCTCACCTTCACCGTCCCGATCGCCCTCAAGCCGCACCCCTTCATTTGCGTATCGCCAGTCTGAGGAGCGTAGCTCCAGATCATCATTGACTCGTATCGATATCTCCTTGAATGAAGCTGCTCCATGTCATTCATCCAGATCCTCTACACCCATTCAATCTGCGCCCTCCCCACTACACCAGCCTCCCGTGTCCCCTCAAGAGTCGACGTCCTTTTCACCTTGGTCGACTGACGACGAGTCGACTTGGGAGACCGCTTCTGCTACCACGTCTACATCAACCACTTCCACACATTCTCCTACCACATTCATTCCCTCCGACCTACCAGACTTTTCAGAAGACCCCGATGACTTATCATTAATGTATTCGAGACCCAGACATCGTATAAATGGCACACGGAACCCTAACACGCACGCTTTTGACTTCGATCCCGATACGCACGAAAATCTACCACATATCCCCCTTCGCCCTTTCAGAAACCAGGTTGGTGGGCATAGCGCTATCTACAAATTCACCAAACAGGCCGTATGCAAGGTTCGCAGACTCTACCATTTATTTTATGTGAATCGGACTCATACGGTGTGATATTACCTGTTATTTTTCGTAGCCTCTCGTCTCACGCGAGAATCTGTTCTACGAGTCCGTAGAGCGAGAGGCGCCGCCACTTCTGGATTTTATTCCCCGATACTTGGGTGTCATGCTCGTGAGCTATCGTCGTGTCCCGAAGGGTACGAACGGATCTCGCAAACCGTCGCCGGCCTCTCCTCGACCATCCTCCCCTCATGTTGGCGTAAGGCACGCTTCGACTGATACGACGCTTACCCCCGCTAGTATTCCGATCCCAGGGCGCCAGTCCTATCGACCAATCCGCAGGACTGATAGCGACACAGACGAGGCAGAGATGCCCGAGGTCGTCCTCGATCGCAATCGCCATATTGTACCCGAGTGGATGTT
Organism: Sphagnurus paluster; assembly: GCA_018282025.1. Classification (NCBI taxonomy): domain Eukaryota; kingdom Fungi; phylum Basidiomycota; class Agaricomycetes; order Agaricales; family Lyophyllaceae; genus Sphagnurus; species Sphagnurus paluster. The sequence goes on from JABCKI010005815.1 coordinate 36,222, forward strand.
GGGCGGAAGTCGCAATCGCTCATTATCATACTCTGCACTCAATGGCTCTGCCGCAGTCGCACGTAGGCAGTTAAGGCGTGGTTATCTGAATCCAGGCACCGCATCGAGCCCTGACCTAGGTGGTTCCTCGACACCTATTGTAAGCAGCATAACACAGGGCAAGCCAAGCCCACTAGCGAGTTATCCCCCGTTTGCCTCTAATGAGATCGATGCTCCCACTCCAGTCAATTCACCAAGTCAGAGTACATGTGCGTTCTCAGGTCTGAGCCGGGCCGCGACAGACTATGGCTTTGACATCGAATCTATATCGGACAATGAAGGATCACATGCTCGGCCTCACCTACGCGCCTTCAATTCGGAACGGCCCGTGCGCCCACCCCATTCACCATGGTTTGGTGGGACAGGGTCCACCGTAGTCAACACACGATTGAAGGACCACGTATTCAGCACGATCTTGCGCCGCTTCCGACGTCGAACTGGTGGGCGATGGGCTGGCTCGGCGAGGACGGAGGATGAAGGAGAGACCGCGGATGGGGAAGGCGATGGCACGCCCAGGCCTTACTTCAAGGACCGTGTGCGAAGGACGAAAAAGGTTATCAATCAGGACGACACCACTCGGGCGATTCATTCAGACGGTGATACGCCTGTGCGCCGTATCCGGAGCAACACGCTTGTATCCAGCGACAAGCTTGACTCCCTGGATCTGGAGCAGGAGGGAAGCAAGGCCATGATGGGTGTATTCGAAATGGATTTTGATCCCTCTGTCGATCCTCTTCAGCTTTCGCCTTCCATTACACGTCGACGCAGTCGCTCAAGATCTCTAGATTCCCTCCGACCCTCACTCCAACCCGCGTTCCATCCCCCAGTCCCCGAGCAAGCATCTATTCCCGAACATATTCCCGAATCCCCGGAAACGGGTTCATCGGTTACACGACAGAACCACTTCATCCTCATGGAGGATCTGACAGGACGGCTGAAGCATCCGTGTGTCATGGATCTCAAGATGGGTACACGACAGTATGGTATGGATGCCACTTCTGCGAAAAAGAAGAGCCAACGAAAGAAGTGTGACCGAACAACAAGCCGTTCCTTGGGTGTCAGAGTTTGTGGTATGCAGGTAAGTAGTCTCCATACGTCCGCAGAGTCTTTTTGCCCATCGTTTTTTTTCAAGGTTTGGAACCAAGTCACAGAGTCCTACACGACGCAAGACAAATACCGAGGGCGAGAGATTCGCTCAGAAGAGTTCGATTCTGTGCTCGCGTCGTTTCTCTCTAATGGGCAGCGGCTTTTGGCATACCACATCCCCAGTTTGTTACAGAAGCTGTACGCATTGGCCCGTATTATCAATCGGCTGAAAGGATACAGGTTTTACGGCTGTAGTATCCTGCTTATCTATGACGGGGACCGAGAGTCACAGGAAGGGTTCAGAGCATCAGTGCTTGAGCACCCGTCCTCTCGCAACAAACGTGGCGAGTCTCTCGAGCGCCCGTCGTTGAAGGTACCTGAAAAGAGCGACACACCTTCGTTGCGCCGATCGCATAGTGAAGATCTCCTCTTTGGCTCAATAAAGCAACGTTCCAGTGGCCGCAGGAAGCGTGGGGAAGTTAATGTTCGCATTGTGGACTTCGCACATACAACTACGGGCAGAGACTGGCTTCCTTACGACGAGCTCGACACCCGCGCCCGGCACGAGGTCTTGTCCAGTTCTAAAGGCTATCAGGCCGAAGTTGATCCAGAAACTGGGCTGATCTACGCCAGGTTCCCACCCCATTATCCTAATCAACCAGATCGAGGCTTCCTCTTCGGCCTGAAAAACATGGCAGACGCTCTCGAACGAATCTGGAATGAGGAGCGCATCCATAGGATCAAGGCTTCGCGTGATGACCCGTCCATTGTTCCTTCCCAGCTACCCGCACTACCATGTGAAGGTAAGGAGATCTTCGACGAAATATTTACTATCGGCGAAGAAGACTCTGGGATGATTTCTACCTAGTATTGTTCTTCCTCCGGCACAATTTGTTTTCATCCGTATTCTATCGCTTTATGTATACCTTCTTCAAGTTTACTCAGCCTTGCTTATTGCTCTGTATCTCTCAAGCATCACCGTAGACATCATTTGACATGTTTTCCGAAGCATCCTTCTACAATCTATGAATCGCGTACCTAGTCGTACGTACGTAAGCAGTGATGGCCTTGTCGGGGTCTGACGGGGGGTCATGACCTTTTCTCCTTCCGACATGACTTTTGTCGCCGAG
>JABCKI010005816.1:0-38375 GCA_018282025.1 Sphagnurus paluster
TGTGATGACTATAGTGACTATTGCAGAAATCTGACGTGTGCATGCCACAGGCAAGGGGGGGTTTGGGGGGGAACCCCAGGGGTTCCCCCCCAACTACTGTGGCTATTAGTGCAAAGATCTAACATGCTCATGTCACAGGCAAGGGGGGGTTTGGGGGGGAACCCCGGGGGTTCCTCCCCAACCACTATAACTCTTATCACAAAAATATTACAAAAACCAATGTTTGAACTTGGAAGATATAAAATAATACACAAGGAGAGATGAGACATCTGTGGAATAAAATACAACCAACAACTGCAACCCCCCCGTGACAACGGCACGGGTCCTTAAGCTTGTTCTTTCTTATATTTCTGCTCCCGGTCACAGCCACAGCCACGGCTGCACGGCATGCCCTGACTAATACCATATCCACATCCGGACAACGTGTGTCTACTCAGTCTCCTCAGTCTGTTTTTCTGCTAGGTAATAGTAAGTTGTGATGTATCTGTGTCAAAATTTACGTACACTAATACCCGTATCCATAGGATAACGGCTAGCGGTCCAACTGTATCGATCTCTCACAGACGCCTGGAAGTATGCAACTCCGGACCCGAGCCCTCTATCAAGAATGATGTATATCACCATTTCCTGCTGCGATCTGTCAAGCCTGTACTTCTCAACCCCTTCAATTAGCAAGCTTCCTTGAATTTACATCCCACTCGCAAAGGCCTGTGTTATTATATTATTCTGCCATCGACCCCCTCTAGTCGGTTATTTAGATGCAATCCCTTCACTAGCGACCTTTCCGAGTCCCCACCTTTGACCATTCACGAGGACCTCGAAAACCTCCCCGCTATCTGACTACTCAAACTACACGTACACCCATCTTACACTCGTGACTTTCTTGGTGGCCCACGCAAAAAAATATCAGCAACGGACAAATGCAGCCTTGGGGCCACCCATGTCTACCCTCACCAGCCCTTTGATCGTACGAAGTAACACAAGTGTTCCCCAAGTTACTGATGCATCTACTCTCACCTCAATCCGCCCCGCCCTATCCTTCATCCTCATCTCTTCAATCTTTTCCGTAATCCTTCTCCCCCTCCTAGGTCTCCTGCTCGCGTTCTCCGACTCCCACTCGCGTCGTACTCCAATATTTATGCTCAATGTGCTGGCAATTGGGCTGGGGGTGCTGTCGGGGGTGCTGTGTATCCACTTGGCTGTTAGTCGCAGACGGAGTGTGAGCGCATGTATGATGTATGACTGACTTTGGCGCAGGTAGAACAAGTGATATCACCAACCTCTGCGATCGACCGTCCTGAAGGTGAGTCCTCATGCCTACCTTCATTCTTCATTCTAATCCTCATCACTCATCTCCGTCGCTGCCAGACTTCATCTACAACATCCTTCAAATTTGGATGCCCTGGATCACAGAAGCTGTCCTCCTACATCGCGTCATCGTTGTCTTCCGGCCAATCTCCTGCAGCAGCCGGATGATTGCGCTCCTAGCCTTACCCGTCATCATCAAGCTCGCGCGCGCCGTAATCAATATATTTTATCTAGTGCAATGGCATAGCCACAGCTCGATATCGCCCGTCAATTCCCGTGCACTCACTGTTTGCGCAATATGGAGCGTACAGTCGTCTTGGATCTTAGAACTCCTAGATAACACGTGAGTGGGTCCATGCCCATGCGTCCAACCTGCCACCCAATGTTTTCCTTCTCGTGTTTTGACAATGGCCTAACCTTTCGCATGAGGTACATCTCGGCCTTGTTCCTCCTACGCCTAGGGTCCCATGTCTACACATCTTTACGGCTCAGCGACTCCTCGGAGGGGTCAAGCCAGTCAAGTAGGTGTTTCATACTGGGAGGAGCCCGACCGAATTATCCATGCTGACGGTCGGAATCGAAGCATTTGTCATGAAGTTGAAGACCTTATTCTGGATCGCCAGCACCAACTTCGTGTTCCCTTGTCAGTAGTGATAAATATTTTCCCAATAAACTTACCAACTTACAAAGTAGCTTTACCACACATCCAGTGATCTTCGGGCTCTGTCAGGTGGTCCTCATATTCACCGACAACGCAGTCACTGCTATGAGCATCAAGATCGTCAACACATATGTCGCGATTATATCCACCGTCCTGGCAACCAGTACGCACGGTCATTTTTTACCGTGAACTGCATTACTGAAATGCCTTCTCTACCCCCTTCTGTATTTCCCTATTTCTTTACTCCTTCCTCACTCTTAGTATGGGCCTCCACTACATCCTATCACTCGAGCGCCCTGTCGCGAAACAGCTTCGATGGAGCGATTGTCCCGGTTGATCCGATTGTTTTCCAGCACAGGAAGGGCCACAGCGAAAGCGAGCTGTCAGCGGACGACTCTAAGCGGGAGGAGGTGGACAATAGGTCGAATATGTCCATGGCGGATGTGCTATGCCGGGTAAAGTCTGCCGGGTTGGCTCCTCCTAGATCGATATGTGTCTAAGACAATTGTCGAATAACACAACTAGATCGCTTGGCTCCCTTTTCAGCGTGAATTTATGATATTACTTTACAAGGTATGAAAACGAGTACATACAGCCGACTCGGAGGCTGTCGTACTGACCCATACTTCTCGGCACGCCATCTGGAAGACCTCAAATACTTTCATCAGAGGGGCACTCGATGCATATTCATTTGGACCATGTACCAGATAGACCAAAGTATTCGACAGGGGATGGAAAAGGTCAAAAAGTTTGCTAAGCGTTGAATCAAAAAAGGGGCCTAGCTGGGAATTGAACCCAGGACCACCTCCAAGCTTGCGTGATCCCACGCGGAACTCTACGCCCCGAAGGAGGTATCATGCTACTAGACCACTAGGCCGACGAAGAGTGAGGAGACAGGTAACACCTTTCTTCAACTGTACTGGGCGTCCTACCGGGTTGTCGCCGCGCGGCTGTCAACCGCAACAGTTCAACCGGGCATCCAACTTCCTTCCCCTAAGTAGTCTTGTGCTTCTAATCAGATACTAGCAGAGTATTCCCATTCCAATGAAGCTGGGACCTGTAGAAACAAAAAGTGATTCACATTCGATTGTAAGCTTATTCAACTTGCCTTCTACCATTCATATACTACAGTGGAGCATCAGTTGTAGAGTAGAAGGTGCGACGTAGTGAAAACTCTCACCGTCGTCACGATAGGTCTGTCCGGCTGCCCGAGTCGATGGCAAGTGGGTGCCGCCTTTCTCAAACACTGTTCAGACGATGATTATAGATGTTAGCTTGGGAAGCCGAGGAGAATAGGGGGAAATCCACCGACCTCATTCAACTTCTTACACACATACGCCAACGACATTTATGCCATCAGTTGGCCCAAATATCATTTCTCATTACATGGCCTTCTCCTAATCCAGGAAACAGAAATTTATGCCAAGTTATGCGGCACTGCGGCAGTATGCGGTACTCGTGTGTCTGTATTCTTAAACCCATTCAATGATGTCGCTTCAACTGAAACGCGGGAAGGATTTGCTTCGGAAGTCGGGACCCAGTTATCGCTTGCCTAGCCCCGAGGCTTGGTAGATGGTGGCCCCGTGGATCGTCGATAAACCCGACAGCAACGTCATAAGCACCAGGTAGCACCCAGCACCCACCGCAAGGAACTTTTAACGTGAATATATTTGTCCATTTTTACACAAGCCTGGATTCTTTGGGTACGTCTATACCAGAGACATTGTGGATTTCTGAATGAAGCGGCTCAGGAGGCTTGTTCGTGTAGTTGCCGCAGTATACGTCCATCGGGCCCGCCGCCCATCCGTTACCGAGGAACTCTTCTATGTCGTGATGGAGATCCTCTCGGTACTGTCAAACTCTACTGATACATGTCAGCCTTTGGTGTGTATCGAACCTGTTGCCCCCGCAGAGGTACATAAGAACATGAACATTAACGTCAATCCCCTTCCCCTGTTCATAAAGGCAGATTCGCACCTACAGGGTGTTAGATTATGGAGCACGTTCCGACGGTGCTCGACGCACATGTCCTTGAGGCGTACGCCCGGCGCGTGCGCACTGCTATTCCGTTTATTGTAATCTCCTTGATTTTCTCCACCATTCTATTACCCCTCCTTGGAATGCTATTCGCGCTTTCGACGGCCCAATCGCGACGGACACCAATTTTCATTCTGAACGTTGTTGCAATATCCTTGGGACTTGTGGTCGGGGTATTATGTAGTCACCTTTCGGTAAATGCCAACTTAATTGAGAAGGAGATATTAGAACGCTGACTCTCTGCTCTTAGATTAAAAATATTTTCTCACCTTCGAGTGGAGTGAATGCGGACGAAGGTCTGCGCCCGGAGCGGCTTTTATCCCTGTTCGAGCATCTCATTATTTCTGGTATAGATTTCACGTTCAGCATCATCTACGTCTGGATGCCTTGGATTACAGAGGGAATTCTGCTGCTTCGCGTCATTGTCATCTTTCGACCAGCATGTGCTCGTCTCGCTCATCTACTCGCGTTGCTCGCGGTACCGATTCTGCTCAAAATCGCGCGGGCGACCGTCAACATCTTATTTCTTTTAAAACTGGAAGATGTCACCACGGATGCTGCAATGCCAAGTAGGCTTGAACAATTCGACGCCACAATGAGTGTAGGTAAAGTGCTCATCGCGATCGGTTGGATACTCGAGTTGTTTGATAATGGGTACCTGCTGCTCGCCCTATTTTGATTTTTCTACACACCAACTAATGCTCTCAGATATATTTCTGCTCTCTTCCTCTGGCGCCTGGTCAAACAAGTTCGCGCATTCGACGATATACGCATTGAGCATATGTATCATATCCAATTCTCGAGTGAGTCTAATCAATCAGCTTGATTCCTAGTGCCTGATTTTATCTTGTTATTTGCTGCTTACTAAAAGGCGAAGATTCTTTTACGAGTAGATTGAAGACATTGTTTTGGATCGCCAGCACAAACTTTGTCTTTCCATGTGAGTCTTTGCCTGATTTACATCATATCTTGGGCTCATAAAAATGTGTAGTTGTATTCGGCCTCGGACAGGTCGTTCTACTATTTACTCAGCGTTGTGTTTTCGTTGCCGCATGCTTAGGTATGGTTAATGTGTATGTGTCTATAATATCCACTGTTTTTGCCACAAGTACGTCAATTCACTCAGAGGTCGACTCCATCATCTATTTACATGATTCAGTATGGGCCGCCACAAATTCCATCGACCACAATGCTTTGTCGGAAAACAGAAAGCCCCCAACCCATGAACCAATCGTCCTCCATCTTAATCAAATAGAGGAATTATCCCTTGCCACAGATATTTGGGGAAAAGATTTGCCGCGTAATGTCATCGCTGAGGTGTTAGATTTAGAGAAGGGCCAACACAGATCAACGTTTGACTGATATAATTTGTAGGATTAATCTAATACTTACGTTACTCAGATATTGTATTTAATTTAGAGCATCAAGGGCTTATAACTCAGAATTTTTATGGCGGAAAAACTGCAGGCCTCCTGCCCTCGGCTACCCTGATTCTTTATTTCAAATTCATTTATTGTGACCAATCCAATTACATGGATTTTGTTGGTTCTTAATGCGCCACGAGTCTGATAACACTAACGCTGAAACCTGGAGCGTTGTATGTGAGGTTCTTTGCAGTTGCGATAGAGCTGGTCGTTGGCAAACAAGTATTTGGCGCAGCAGGGGTGTTACTTGTCTTCTCAGCACCTTGTATCACCTGAAGGGTACCAGAAGTCGCCACGGTGGCGAATGGGAGAGCGAATGTGATCGGTGCAGCTGTCTCCACCGTGTTGGATACCTGCGCACAGTCAGTGGGTGAGTCTCATGAATGAGGTAGATGAACCTTGATGATGATTTCCTTTGTTTTATTTACGCGCACGACACTCCAGAAGAGTGTTCCAGATCGCTCTGGAAGGGTGCTCGGAATATAAGCGTCACCTTTATTGAGGCTGAAGAGCTGTTGATAGATGATCAACGGATTAATATACGAAGAGGAACTGCCGATTAAGATACCTTTTGGACATAGAAACTGGTTGAGCGATACACTGCTCCCGCGCTTTAGATTTAAATAAGCAATCGATAGTAGGAGCATTTCAGAGGGCTTACTCAAAGCTAATCAGATTCGGAGACTACAGCATGAATTGATCATTATCGTTCCCAAAAATCAAGAGGAGAATTTACCCATTGAGAATTTGCAACATGCTATAAAATAATTGGGTCAGTTGAAATTTTATTTAAATGATTTTTGAAAGCCCCTACATTGAGAAGCGGTGCATAGGATGCTGCGAATCTAGGTACGGAAAAATAAGTCAACCCCTGGAAATATGTGTTGATGAAGTAGCTGACACTATGTCGCTGTTTCTCTCTAAGCCAGTCATGAAGGCTGCCTCGCCCGAAGAACCTAGAGAAAAATCATATGAATATCTATATGATATCTGAACAGTGGCGAGACATGCATACTTTTCATTGTCGGGTAATCGAACACGGCACCGTCCCAGTTCGCGGCATATTCACCCTGATACCCGCCCATGAGCGATGCAGATAAAATAGTCTCTAAAAAGCATACTTCAAAATACTTTGTCCCGTCGCGTACGAAGTCGTCATAGAAGAATGTGTTTTGCGCGAACCAAGCTACATGTCGAATAAGCTTTCAAGGATTTATGTAGATTAGAGGTGCTCACAAGGACTCGAATAGACATGGACGTCATATTCAGTAGGTTTAGGCGTGAGGGCTGGGCCAGCAGGATCTGAAGTGGCGATGTAGCCTGGTAGAATGAAGGTCACACTTTCATCAGGCCAAACTCAGTAATCTAGAGTTTATACACACGGAGATGGGGAAATTGGGCCTTGAGAGCAGTTGCAAAACTACGCCAGCGGTAGACATATCTTGAGTTCGATTTAGTGGTATTGTTGACACATTTTTCGGAGAAATTCAAACGTACGAGGTCGCGGCGTAGATATCCTAATGTAAGAAGAGAATGGTGAGCTCAGGCAAAAAGTTCAACCTGGCAAACTCGCCACACACCTCGTTTCCGATTTCAATATATTTGAGTGCAAACGGGGCAGGATGGCCTAGGGACGCGCGCAGTGCAGCTGAAGCCGAAGTCAAATACTGTATTAAAAAAGATGTGCACTGGCATACCGGCTCTACTCTTAGCGGGATCACCTATGGCAAAGTTAATCTAAAAGAAATTATCAAGTATGGCTCAGCACGAGTCGGTATCAAGCCAGGAGGAACACACCTGATCGATCGCTTCTTGGATGTATGGCCCAAGTTGGTTTTCGGGAACAGTCTCTCCACCAAGTGCGTAGCCTTCGTCAAGATATGAGCTAACTGCTGGGTAGACAGAAATCAAACTCTAACCTGCCCACACACCCATGATTGGCTCCATGCCTGAATCCTCACACCAGTTGAGATAATCCAAGAGCCCTAGACCGCTATATCGAAGTATTACATTAGTAACCTGTCAAGGATATATGGCACCAGAGATTTTTTATTACTCAGTGTTCACATAGCCCCAATCTCCCGGGCGTCCTAAGATGTGTTCATTCAAATCAAATATCATCATCCAAAGCGAGATTATTCAACTGACCAGGCCTATCGATCAAAGAGCCAACCTTGAAATTCTGTGATGAGAAGGACAGGTATACGAGAGAAATGTCACACACTGTGGCGTTCCATTTCCACCGGGTGGCAACCGTTTGTCCCTCCAGGTTATTTCCACCTGCAAATGAAATAAGATTTTAAATCCTGTATAAATATGTGACCTCCAACCACGAGCTAACCTGGGAAGCGGAAGAATGTGGGGCCCATTTCGACAAGCGTCTAAGGATCGTGCGTGCGTTCAAGAGCCTGTGATACATTTTCGTAGCTTCGGGGACCCTACGTACCTCAGCGAGATCAGCGCGCATACCGTTCGCCCTGTTCTTGTAGGTGGGTGGGAACAGCGAGAACATGGCGAAATTCACTGTCTGCCCCGCAGCAGTAGCGCCGTCTAGTACAATAACAAAAACGTTCGAAGTTGATGTGGCGGTTTTTGTTGGGCGCAACTTGACCTCGACCTGTTTCCATGCTGTCTGCGCACCAGATAGGGCCGCGGTTGTTGACCCGAAGACCTGCCCGCTCGTACTTTGAAGACTGATTGTAGCGTTACCGCGGAAGCTTGTTGCCTTTGGGAAACGGTAGTAAAAGGATGCAGTATACGTTGCACCAGATGTAACCTTTATTCCTAGAGATTGATTGAGTTTCTTTGCCTTGGAAAAAAAAGAGAAAGAGGTACCGTAGAAGCCCGTGTTCGCGAAGCCCATGGGTCCACTGCGGCCCGAGGGGAGGACTACTTGGAGGGCGTTGGGCAGGGCGGAGGAAACTGGTATGACCTCGCGGATGACGTTGAGTGATGCACCGTTGACTACTTCCCAAGCATTGAGCGCAGCAGGGGTGCCTGTATTTAATGGTGTTATAAATGGCAGTAGAAGTATTGAGGACCTGAATACCGGGTACCACTTGCTGGAAGGCGCGATTCTGTAGTACTGAGGAAATAATAAAATTCACATGTGAGAATTCAGATTATTACTGTTACGAAAATGGGAAACGCACGCTCAGCATAAAGCCCTCCATCGCCACTCTGTGTCAAAGTTGATTGGCGCAATGAAAATAAAATGAAGACATTCTATGCTCACATGCTATGTGAATACAAAATTAGTGACAATTTTGAGTACTTGAAAACGAAAATGCCTAACACTGATATCCTATTATTCATTCAAAAATGAAGTAATAAGCCGATCTATAAACGCTCGTTCTGATCTTCACTATTTAGGCACCAACCTCGTACATCTGACCCCCTGTATATGCACATAAGCTTTTAAAGGTGACCTGATCATACGAATATACTCACATAGGGAGGTCGGGATGGGATGGCTTGCTGTCGCGCTAACACTTACAGTGAGTGCAGATACGGTCCGGGAAAACGCTAGCAGCGCTAGAGGAAGGATGGAGACGAGCACCATAGCTCTTTCAGTCCTTCTGGGTAGCTTCTCTGACAGATATTTCAGACTTTGTCTCTTTTAAACGCTTAGGCAGAGAAAACCCGGGGCGTACCCACGATATTAACGAGGATTTGCCACAATGAAAGCTTCGATCTGCAGAGGCATAATGGTGCCATATGTGCAACGCAAGAGAAGCACTTCAGGCGGCCGTTTCACTTATCTATGATAGATAATTTTTAGCAGAAAGAATTGCGCTGCAGTTCCAAGAAACTTGCAACGAGACAAGAGTTTCAATGATATCCAGTTCGCGTGTAAAACCGAATCATAAGCTCAATCCTGCTCAATTTCATCCAATCATGTAATTACCGCTGCGGTCATTCTTCGGTCCAAGGCCCTCAATTTTCTGTCCAGGAAACAGAGAAGTCCCGAGAACATGAGCACGGACCTCGGACCGGGGGTCATCCACTCTCATGTTGAAAAAAAAACACATACCTATTTAAGTAAATTTTAGATGCCCTCTAGAGATCCAAAAACCAGTCATCTTATAAAAGCCAGGAGCCGAACATTGAGAACTGTGAAAACAGAGGTGAAAGACTAGAGGCGGCAGAGTCTAATCTAGTGTGCATTGAAAGACTAGTTCTTACATAACTTATCACAACACTGTCCTGATGACATTGTACCACCTCATGGTCAGATGTAAACAATAATTTTGAAGGGAGCGTCTAACGTTTCCTACCCAGCTTCAATGAGAATACATTAAATCGCCGAAATTAAGCACGCAAAGCTATCTCGGAGCGGAGTTGTCAACCCTCTTCGTTGTTAGATCCTCAACCTTTGCGGATGTCGAGTGTTCCCCCGCGACGTCTACGATCACGGAAAGGTCTTGTGACACGCGGAAGGTGATCGGTTCAACATGTTGTAAGTTGGACTCCTCGCGTTCAGAGAGGGAATTATGGTGTATAGAATTTGTAGCCGCCCATACTGAAGGATGTGAGTACATAAGTAATCTTGCCGCATTCAGCGAAATACACTTACTCGTTGCAAAGACTGTGGATATAACAGAGATGTATAAGTTAACCATATCTAAGTATGTGGCCACGAAGATACATTTGTCGATGGTGAGCACAATGACCTGAACGAGCCCAAAAATAGCTGCACGTGCTCTTGGAACCATTGTAACATGCGATGTATTGAATACTCACTTGGAAAGACGAAATTGGTACTAGCAATCCAAAACAGGGTCTGCAGCTTGTTTGTAAAAGAATTTTCAGCTTTCAAGTCGGAATTGGTAAAGCTATTGAATTAATGGATGAGATGCATAACACTCACGCGAACTATGGTTGCTATATATACTCGTGACCTGTATGTCATCAAATGCATGAGCTTGCATTGCAAGACGCCATAGGAAGAGCGCTGATATGTATCTGGCCGTGTTATGGTCAACATTTACAGAAATACTTGGTCAAGGGGCAGATACCCATTGTCAATGAGCTCCAATATCCAACCCATTTTAATCAGGCCTTTGCCGACACTGACTGTCGCGCTGAATTGATTGAGAGTGTTTGATCCCGTATCGACAGTAACCGCTTTCAATTTTAGAAGAAAGAGGATATTGATAACTGCCCGAGTGACTTTGAATAGGATCGGGAATACGAGCAGCAAGAACATATGGAGGACGGGCACGCATGCTGACCGGAAGACAATCACCCGAAGAAGAAGAATTGCCTCCGTAATCCACGGCATCCAAACATATATAATGCTGAACAAAAAATCTATATGTATGTTAATACTTGAGGTAGACGAATTTCATGATCAGGGCCCGATAACAATGATGTCATACCTTCAGTGGCGCTCACCCCACTGGTAGGTGACATGATATTCTTTATCTGCCAATAGACGATGAGTATTGGACTCTTTCTCCGAAAAATGGGCCAAAGTTACCGAAAGGTGGTTGCACAGCACTCCAACGACAACTCCCAAGGATATTGCCAGGACATTCAAAATGAAAATTGGCGTCCGTCGTGATTGGGGAGTCGAAAGTATAAATAACATTCCGAGGATAGGCAATAGGACCGTCGAGAAGATCGAGGAGATTACAATAAAGGGGATAGCGGTATCAACGCGCCTAGTGTATTGAAGGGACTCTACATCAAGCACAGTCGGACTAGGCAAGGACATAATCTTTCACCACGCCGTGAGAGGCTATCTTTATAACCAGGCCGAAAGGTATGATGCATTACATTTGGATGTTGGTCATTTTGTGCATTCTCGGGTGGAGTGAGTTCAATACATACCGATACTGATATCACAGGCCAAGTATGAACTCAGCCATTCCAACTTCCAAGATTCAAAGTTGAAGCATTCCCATCACAACGAGGACGAGCTCCTCGGTTGCTGACATTCATAGGTTCTAGGCCACTTGAAGAAGGAATTCATACAGCATTCAATTCCCACGTTAAGCCCTTAAAGCTCACGAAATCAAGGCTTTACCACCTGTCATTGCGGGGGCCTGCCAGTGGATGCTGTAATCGGCAATAGGCGGAAGGCTGAGAAGCCGACCGTACCACCGGCATTTTAAGGACTGCGTGATATACTCCTGAGAAGAGTCTGAAAATATAGATTCAGGCAAGGCAGTTTGACGCCAGCTATACCGTAGTATACGCCACTATTTGTAGTGAGGATATTAGCGCCATATCAGAGTTGTGCCTGTGTCAAGAAAACAGGGGGGAAGTAATGTCACTCCCGAAAACGATCTCAGCTGTTTCCTTCTTTGGCGTGGTCGCGCTTGGAGTCGATGGTTGGGGAATGAAAGCATGGCGTATTTCACTTGAGAGGTTCTTGCAATCAGTAAATTTGAATAGAGCAGTTTAGTAACGGATTCGCGGTGCTAAGGTTGTAACTGCAGTTTCAATTTCTTATGTAAAAATCAAAGCATCTTAAATACCACTCACTGTTGACCTGAAGATAGCCAGCTGCTCTCTGTGTAAAGCTTTCGGCAACATTGATCGACTAATCATTTAATGGTCGATAAATCTTTTGAATGAAGTGGTCAGATCCTCGCAGAAATTGAAGTGGTATCACACGTGCATGACTCACTGGAGTACTCATTGCTCAGCGTTCAGCGTTCAGCGCCCACGTGTTGATGACACAGTGATTCGGAATGGCTGGCGATATGGGGGATGCAAGGTCTGACAATCCCAAGGCGATGATCCAACTAGCGACTTCCCATGCATGACATATACAGGCGTAGCTAGAACGACTAGGTTGCATTGATTACCTGGTTCGAAATTTAAATGGTTGCTATATACACTTTCAGTAGTGCAGAAGCTGGAGGTACACCACCAAGATTGTGCAGTGATCGTTGATCTATGCAGGAGAAATACACGATGAAACACTTTTATCCATCAAATAGATAGGCTCACATAGGCACCCTCTCACCACGCGCGGACGTTCTTGAAAAGAGACTAGTAAAATACAATGCAGGTGTTCCCTGGTTTATTTACCGGACTGACTCAGCCAATCATCCTTTCGAGTCTGACCATCGCTAAGGGTTGAGATCTCAATTACGACACCATGTAACGCATTTTCCTGGCGACGATCTGCTGCTGATCTAGACGCGTCACTATGGCTTTGCATGAATGTAGCTGGATGGTACGCAGTGGTGGAAGCCCATACTGTGTAAATTATGGTGAGGATTTCACTCATAGAACACGTTGGATAAACACCCACTTGTTGCGAGCACGGTACAAACGATGGATACATACACGTTGACCATCTTGATGTTTGCCGCGATGCTTTGTTTACCTGGAACATAAAGAAGAATAGTTTGGCATAGCCCAAAGATAACTGGGAGGTTGCCGTAAGTTGTGGGGATGATTCAGTCGATGATGACTTACGAGGAAATACAAAATTAGTGCTGGCGATCCAGAATAATGTCTGCAGCTTGGATGAAAGTGAGGCTTTTTAGGATCAGGATGTAAGACACGGCGTTGAGATAAGAAAACACTGTCAGCTGACCAGTTTTGGAATGCCTTGGGTTGGTACGTCCAAATGCATTGTTACTGAACGCATGAGAATGGAAAGCGAGGCGCCATAGAAAGAGGCAGGCTATTATCCTAGTATGCTTGTCAACGTTTCTGGATACGAGCATAAAAATCAATCCTCACGCATTGTCAACAAGTTCTAGTATCCAAGAGAATTGCAATACCCAATCAACCTGGAACTGCATCTCAGACCGGCTAGCGTTCGGAATCTGCTTCCATTGAACGAGGAAGATTATGTTGAGGGCAGCTCGAGCAGCCTTGATTATGACGGGAACCCCCAAAAGCTTGACTATATTGGCGAAGCCTTTGGGTCGGAAGATGGCGAGAACACGAAGGAGAAGAAGGGATTCAGTGATCCAGGGTATCCAAGCAGAGAGTATATTGAAGAAGAAGTCTGTCGATGGAGTTAAGTGACCAATCTAAATTTGAACTTGAGCTAGTAAAACGTGCCTTCGGTGATATCAGCGTCTGTAAACGGCGAGAGAACGCTTTCGATCTAAATTGTGTGCGAAGAGAGGTCTAAGTCGCCCGATTAATAAGATCCATGAATGTTCAATTACAGTGAGGTGAATGGTCAGCGCCCCTCCCAGAATGCCCAACGAGATCGAGATTACATTGAGAATGAAAGTTGGTGTACGACGCGACTTTGGTGTGGATAGTGTGAACAGCATCAACAACAAAGGCAAAAGCATTGCAGAGAAGATCGCAGCAATCAAGATGAACGCAAAGGCAGGGCGGACGCCTTGGGTATAGGCCACAATGCTTGGAACATCGAGTGGTGCAGACATGGCTCGCCAAGGAGCCATGTTCGGGAAAGAAGACTACTTTATACACTTACTAACAGACGTCAGCTTCATACGGTTCCGCGTATCCTGACACGACGATCGGGGCCACAAGTTGATGCACCAAAAGCAGCAGGAGAACCACGTTTTGATAGATTTTGGTTGGTAGAAAAGGAATATCCCCGCAAGAGAACATCGCGCGCCGGTGACCATCCAATCGCAATGGAGGGCCATATCAAATGACTTCGCCACCATCGCGCTGGTGCCTTAAAATAACTTTTGAAAGAGATCGTTTTTGAAGGAGATCCTCCTTCTGATATAACGTGAAGATTAGGGCACAAATAATCAAATGAAAAGGTTTGGTCGTGGTGCAATTGTTTCGCCGACTGCTGTGGGAGAGCATGAGCATAAATCTGACGACGAGGACTTCAGCATGACATATGTACATCAATAACAGATACCTGGGGGAACGGCTGCCGACCAGACGAAGTTGGCACACACACCGCGTTATTTCGGATTTGATGAGGTAGCAATAGCGCCGCTCGAGAACCGCAAGAGCTGAGCAATGGATGTGAATATTTTCGTTCTATGGTCCTGGCTTATGGTCAATCGGTGCCCACTGGCAGAGGCTCAGCAGCTGTAAGCCACGGAACGATCGAAGTGTTTACCGTCGCCGACCGTCGTCCACATGCACTGGTACCGTGTCTTTATCATCTGTGGTACACTGACGGGAAGTTCAAAAACGGGCATTGGACCCCGGCGGGCCCGTGGATGGCAGCCCACAGCCTAGATTGGATTTGATCCAATGAGTACTGATGTACTGAAATGGCCCAGGAACAGCTCTAGGCTTTGCTTCAACTTGCGCGGGCTTGCGATATCTTCAACTGAAACATCTTGCGACTTACTGCCCTTAGCATAAATTCGTGAAACTACAAATTTTTTCTACGCACCACACGTGACTGTGGCAATGACCGGCTACACCCGGCCGAGCCGATCGCCGTTGGATCCAAAGGCTTATATATCTTGTACCTATCCATAATTTTATTCACAGAAATTTTTAAATGGCTTTTTTGAAGTTATAGAAGGCTTAATTCTAGCAGACAGTCGGAGAGACTTGTTCACAATCTTATCTGATTGACCTTGTGTTTGGCTCGGGGGCCTCGGTCATAATCACGTGGGACGTGTGGAAAATTTTTGGAGTTTCACGAATTTATGCCAAGGGCAGTATTTTTCATGACTGTCAAATGTACAAGATCCGCGAGTTGTCTAAACCATCTATCTATCTTAATAACCAGAGGAATCTTTCCTTTGGTTACATCCAACAATACCAGTGACTGAATAGTGAACTCCAGTTATGCTCGCGTGGCCTGGCCGGATGGAAGCACAAACGCTAACGCTTGCAGCCTGCCAATCTGACGCCTAGTACGTGATCGACCTCGATCATCGCTGATTGAAAGAGCTGCCCGAACTTGCAGAAGCCTGAGAAGCCGACTGTAACGCCGGCATGACTCATGCGTGATGTACTCCGGAGCGTTGAGTAGGTTCAGCCAAGACAGTTGGCGTCAGTTATACGCCACCCTTCGGTTTTGGCGCCACGTCGGAGTCGTGCATGCGCCAACGAAGCAGGAATATAGCGATGGCACGCTCGAAAATTTTCCCAGTGGTTGGCGTGGTTGCGTGTAGAGTCGGTGGTTCAGTTGGAAGGAAAGCATGCTTTACTCAAGAGGTTCTTGCAATGATGAATCTGGATACTAAGGGTACTCAGTTTTGCTACGAATTCTTACCAAGGTTATAACTGCAGTTTAAATTTCTCGAGTAAATGCCAAATAGAACTCACTGACACCATTAACCTGAACTTGTGGATGTGGAGTTTTTGTTGCTTACTACTAGGCAGCATTGGGCGACTTCCCGGCGGTGTACATGGCCACTTCGAAGTTAATAATAATTTTCGATGCCGAACTCCTGATTATGTGAGGTGAGCACTGGTGTCTCACCGATTTCTAGCAGGCACGAGTCGCGATGGGGCTCGATACGTAGACTCATCTAGGCGAGGGGCGGGCTGGTGGAGCTGTACTTTATATTTATATATATTAGATGGTTATGTAGATGATTATACTATTTAATAAATTTCAATTATTTACTTTCCTACTATTTGAGGAAATACAGAAATGGATAAACATGGAATGACGTACCGGCCGGACCGTGAAGGTTGGCAATGTGCCGCAATATTTTATTGGAACGGACACTAAATTATCAAATGGACTTGGGCTTATAAGACTTTATGACAACCTTTTGGTGATTGGTCTGCCTTTTGTTAGATTGCACCGGATTTTGTACCATCATAACGCCTTGTCACGTTTTTCCAATTTAAGTGACGTATAGCTTTCCAGATTGGATTGACTCTTTGGTTATTTTAACGATTGCCGGATACACTGTTAGTGGCGCGGAAGCAGGAAGCATGCCAGACTATCCCCCAAGATTATGTGATTGTTAAGCTATGCGGGAGAAATACGTGTTTGAAAGACCTTTCTCTCTATAAAATAGATAGGTCCACATCACGCGCGGAAGTTTCTGTTACGAGTCTAGTAAAATACAATGCCAATAGCCTTTGGTTTATTTACCAGACTGACTGGGCCAACTTTGCTTTCTCTGATCATCGCCAAGGGTTGCGATTTCAATTACATGGTGTTCACCATGTAAGGCATTTTCCTGGCGACGATCTGCGGCTGATCTAGACGTCACGTCGCTATGGCTTTGCATGAATGTCGCTGGATGGTATGCGGTAGTGGAAGCCCATACTGCATATATAACCGTTAGCATTTTACATCGTGGAAACGTTGAATGAACAATTACTTGTTGCGAGCACGGTACAAACGATGGAAACGTACACGTTGACCATCCTGATATTTGCTGCAATGCTTTGTTTACCTGGAACGTAGAGAAGAATAGTTTGGCATAGTCCAAAGATAACTGGGAGGGTATCGTAAGTTGCAGTGTCAGTTTCGGTCGATGATGACTTACGAGGAAATACAAAATTAGTGCTGGCAATCCAGAATAATTTCTTCAACTTTGATGAAAGGGTACCTTTGTAAGATAGGGATATGAGACTCGAGATGGAGAATAGAGATCAGTGACTGTATCACTGACCAGCTTGGGAATGTTTCAGGTTAGCGCGTCCGAATGCACTGCTACTGAATACACGAGAGTGGACAGCGAGACGCCATAGGAAGAGGCAGGATATGAACCTGGTAGGATCGTTAAATGTCTCCATACACATGGATATGCAAATCAATACATACGCATTGTCAACAAGTTCTAGTATCCAAGACGATTGCAATACCCAATCAACCTCAAACTGCTTTTGAGACCGGCTAGCATTCGGGATCTGCTTCCATTGAACGAGGAAGATTATGATGAGGATAGCTCGAACAGCCTTGATTGCGACCGGAAAACACAAAATCCTGACTATATTGGCGAGGCCTTTGGGTCGAAAGACGGCGAGAATACGGAGAAGAAGAATGGATTCAGTGATCCAGGGTATCCAAGCGGAGAGTACATTGAAGAAGAAGTCTGTCGATCAAGTTCAGTGACGCAAAAAAATTGAAATTTTGGTCATGAAAGCATGCCTTCGGTTATATTAGCTTCTGTAAATGGTGAAAGTACGCTTTCGACCTAAGTTTTGTGTAAAAATAGTTTTTAAGTCGCCTTGTTAACAAGATTTAAGAATGTTTAATTACAGTGAGGTGAATTGTTAGCGCCCCTCCCAGGATGCCCAACGATATCGATATGACATTGAGAATGAATGTTGGTGTGCGACGCGACTTGGGTGTCGATAGCGCGAATAGCATCACCAAAAGAGGCAAAAGCATTGAAGCAAAGATAGAAGGAATCAGAATAAACGCCAAGGCGGCGCGAATGCCTTGAGCATAGGCCAAAATGGTTGGAATATCGAGTATCGGTGGTGTGTTGGGCGCAGACATGGCTTGCCAAGGATCCGAGCCATACTTGGGGAAGAAAGGAAGACAGCTTTATAGACTTGGTAATAGACCCCGACTTCGTGCGCTTCGTAGCGCGAAGATCACGATGAGCCCTGATGAACCTCGACTTGATTCACTAAAAGTAGCAGGAGAACCACAGTGACAGGTTGATAGATTCCGGTTGATAGAAAAGACATGCCATCTCTCGGCAAAAAAAAACATCGTGGGTAGGGACCATATAATCACAATGGATGGCCAAATCTAT
Source organism: Sphagnurus paluster (assembly GCA_018282025.1). NCBI lineage: Eukaryota > Fungi > Basidiomycota > Agaricomycetes > Agaricales > Lyophyllaceae > Sphagnurus > Sphagnurus paluster. Next base: position 18,039 of record JABCKI010005816.1, read on the forward strand.
AGGAAATTAGAATCACCGTTACGCTGATAACTCAAGGTAAGATATTCACCACTTTCAATGATGTGAAGTTTATGTGAATAAATAAAGCGAAGAAGACCCGTCGCACGTACTTGTACCGGTCCTGCTAGGACTAGCGAACCATATTTTTTGTCCTGGGAGGGAGTATGATTATGACAGCGAGTACTGTATTGACATATGACAATGCACATCAATAGTACCAGATACTTAGGGGGACGCACGGCTGCCGTACGTACAATAGGGACCCCCGTCATTTCGGACTTGGTAAGGAAGTCGTTGAAAGATCTGAGCGCTGAGAGCTGAAGCGCTGAGTGATATTGAATGATAAACTTTTTGTTCTCTGAAGCGATATAAATTTCTAAAGGTGCGCTACCCCAGATGTCAGACCGGTCAGGACTCGTCTGGACTCGTGGGTGTGTTGGTACAGCTGGCGCACGTGCAAATCTAGACTCCCGAATCCGTGTGCACAGCCACAGAGCTGCCAGACACTCAGACTCCTCAGAGTCACCACCACCAACGTCCTCATCCCTATCACGTTTCTCTCTGCAATGAAATTTCTCAGCTGAGCTCTTTGGGACCCGTTTAATATTTATTTTGCTCGAAGGTTCGGAATGCATTTCAGCATATCCGAACTAACTGTTGCCTTGACTGTTATTCTTGGCTTTTCTTCAGCCTGTAACCTCGTATGAGCTTGCCATATTCAACTTTTATACGTATGGGCCCTGTCTGCATCGAATCTGCCTCCAAGTGAGAGGCCACAGCTCCTGAACTTCCGTTTTTGCTACTATGTCCTCAACTTACATTTCTAGTTTATTTATTTATAGGTGCCCATTCATGCGGACTCCTGAGTCGGCACCTCGCACGAGCATCATCTCCATGGAGATCTAAAAAATTCAATGTCGGTGTCATCATCTGCGTAACGCCGCTAACCTTTGCCTGTGTACTTGTGGAGGTGCAGGTACAATGCACATTCATACTTCTTTGGAATCCAAACACGACCTCCTGTACGATTTATTTTCGCGTCGAAGAAACACCCCCCGGCTCTTTTACAAGTTAGAGAAGAATGAGGCCGACGTCGGGCAGCTTAACTACGATAATGAAAGCACTCCCTGATGGGTCGATCACAATTGAATCGCTGCCACTACCAGAGTCCGAACTCGGAACTAGACCCTCGGTTCTCAGAGGCTGGAATGCTAGCCGGTGGGGGTGCAAGCTACTTCGTTATCCTCCTGTTTGCAGAACGCCGACACTGAGCTTCAAGATTTCCCTCACGCACTCCTATGTAGTCGACCCATTCTTGGAGGAGTAGACAAGCCCCATTGCCCATCTTATATGGTGATAATAAGTATTCGCATGATTCTTTCGAACGTACTTAGCATCAATGTTGGCGTCCAATTCGAGTTCATGTAGACGGTGCCACACGACGCCTCAAGTTTCTCAGTGCTGGCTCGTTAAAATGCTTCGTCCACTCAAACTAGCACGTTGCATGGCCAATTTTTCTGGAAAATTCTGAAAATTTTCGGGTGGCCGATGACGGTGGACGGTGGTCTCGGAGACGAGAATTTTGAGCAGTAGGAAGCCTTCTATGTGAGGCGTCGGGATATAATTGAACTTCGTCTCTGAAAGATGTTGCTCTTGCCGTGTTAAAGATTGATTAGGGCACGATAGTAGGAGTGGCGCAGGTCAATGTTGAAGGGTGATGGCCACTGTAGAAGTACCGCGGTCTTCGCACCATTAAAAGTATGATCTTTCCACCAAAACCTTGTGTGCAGTGTTTGAAGCGATGCAAGGGAGTATTAATTAAATAGGGATTGTGAAATTTCGAACCTTGTTGATAGGTGCACCGACGTCCCATGTATACGAGGATGAAGATTCTACTCTAAACGCAATTCTACTCCAAATTTAAATATATCTAGAAAAGTCTATTATCAAGGCTATAGCACCTTCAGCACGGCCGCCAGCCTCTCAAGTGCAATTCGATTCTCCTCCTCGCTACCCACGGTGAAGCGTAGACATCCCTCGCACCCGATCTCGCTGCCGCGGTACCTCACGACAACGCCATTCTCCTCTGCAAGCGCGCGGTAAACGCTCTGTGCGCGGGAGTTGTCCGGCACCTGCTCTTCGATAGAGCGGCTGAGGATGGGGAAGAGCACAAAGTTCGCGTCGTTCCCGCCGATGGGCGTGCCTACACCCAGTGCGCGCAGCTCGGGCGACGCGAGGGCCGTGAGGAGGGCGCTGCGTTGGGATATGAGTGTGCTGATCTTGGTTTTTGTGAGTGAGAGGGAGGCGGGCGAGAGGGCGGAGTGCGCAAGGTGGGCCGTGGGTGTGGAGATGTTGTAAGGCGCTTTGGTGTTGCTGAGGATTTGGATGAGCGAGGGGTGAGCGAGGGCGATGCCGAGTCTGTGAGGAAGATCAGTTTTGTGCGCTTTTATATGGCGAAATGGATATACCGGATAGCGGCGAGCCCGAAGCCTTTGCTCAGGGTCTGCATCACGACGAGGTTGGAGAATTCGCTGAGCAGCGAGGCGGCGCTGTGCTCGGGTCCCGCAAAGTCGATGTAGGCCTCGTCGACCACGACTAGTCCTTTATAGGGTGGGTATGTTAGAATTTCACGGATGGACGCGAGAGAGAGGAGGGTGCCGGTGGGATTGCCTGGTGAGCATAGAAATATAAGTTTGATCTTGGAGTCTGCGTCAATCGCCTTTTTGATCTACAGATATTACTTTATATTTATAAAAATATACGAAGGGAAAGCCAAAATACCTCGTCCACTGGCAGACTGAATCTTCCGTTCTCTCCGCCTTCACGATGAGCGCCGCTCAGCCGTAGCGGCACGCGTACGACACCAACGTCGTTCACCTGCGCACACACGCTGTACATGCCATAGGTCGGTGGCGTGACGAGGATCTTCTCCGCGCCTCCGGGGACCACGCATATACGTTGCAGTAGATCAATGACTTCGTCCGAGCCGACGCCCAGGAAGACGTGCTCGGGGCCTGGGAGGCCGCGCAGGGTGGCGATGCGGGATTTTATGCTGGAGTGGGAGGGGTCTGGGTAGCGGTGCAGCGGAAGCGCGAGTGTTTCGGATTGGAGGTCGTCAGTAGGGACGATAGAGTGGCCGAGAGCGTTCTCGTTGGCGTCGAGCAGAATGCCGTCCTGGTAGTCATCGCGCGCGCAGCGGTAGGGCTGCAACGCGAGGATGTTGGGCCTAATTACTGCCTGAAGAGAAAATCGAGCTGGAAATCTGGGAGGCATTGAAATATGAAACAGAAAAAGTCAGTGAACGGAGTCACAGTCCTTCTCGATTAGATGAAGGATCACTCTAGATTTTAGATTAGATTTCAGATTAGTATTGCAGGGAACGATTTTTCTCACTCAAATGGCAACCAGTTTGTCGCATATCTTCTGACACTGAGATGGATTCCAAGTCCAGATCCTTGCCTCTGGGTTGTCGCATAAAACTATGGCAGGCATCGGCGGTTGCCCGCAATGGCTATAAAACAATGGTCTTTCAGGGTTCTCTCTAGTTCTCTACTACCGGGCTTGTCTCACAATACATGCTAGCTAGTCCATGCAAATACGGGTCTCTTTCCAAATAATTTCTCCTCGATCACACCTACTCTTCGTTGAGCTTAACGAAATCGTTTCATCGTTTCATCCAGCACTTTCACGGACATCGGCCAATTCAATGAGTTTTGAAGGTTGAACATGTCTGTAAAAACATTAGTGCTATGTGAAGTTAATAATTATCTTCACAAATGCTGAGTGGCATATGTTGTTAACATTTGTCTGGAATATCCGAGCGACTACGAAATCATATTGATCGAGACTCAGACATATGTAGCCCGCCCACGTGGTGACGGCGTCGTACAACAGTCTGTTCAACTTTTCTCAGTCTCGACTCTCGACTCTGCACCTCTGAACTAGCACTACTCCACCACTAGCAATAAGCTTACAAGCAGCAACATTTCAACTCCCGTTTTTTGTAAATCGCCAGCTTTCTGACTTCCAACCGCCTATTCAAACTCGTACATAAGATACCTGGCGCCATCATGGCTTCTGCTGCACGGCTTCCAGACCGCAAATCCACTCGAGGCCGTTCCAGTGGAGGTTCGACAAGATTAAACCGCGTCCATCACCAAACCTTGCCCACTGTGAACTCTATCGGGGCTCCCCCAATCACTACAGATGCAGTTCAAACCTCGAGGCAGCCAAAGGTGTGTTGTTCGTTCATTCTACGTGCACTACTCTCAACCATAGCCATAGTCACCATGCATTCCGCCGCGGCTTCGCAAAGCCGCCGCATCCCCGTTAAATGTCTCCGATAATGTGCGTACCCTTCCGAGTCCTCCTGGTTCATCCGATATGAACATATAGGTCCTTTCAATGCCAGGTTTATCCTGCCCCAGCGCGGAAGAAAGAGGTTTGCCTACGGTTCCTGACTGGTCGGTGTCCAGGGGGCGACAGGTGCAATAGGATCCACCCGCGGAACGTGGAAGATCACAAAACATTTCAAACCACCTCAGCTTCACCCCCAATCTACGTTATAAAACTCCCTCCCAAAGAGACAGATGTCGGAAAATACGCCTCGCATGAGTCAGAACATCCTTCCCCGGTAAGATATCCAATTTTTATAACCTAACCAGTCCTGATCTTCCCTCCAGGCGTCTCCAGCAAACCTCATGTATCAGGCCCCTAGTACTGCCGAGGCATGGTCTAATACCATACTTTTCCTCTGAACTGTTTGAAGCTGATCTGCGTGAGACAGACTGACAGTACCTCGAAACCTCTGATCTTAGAAGATGCTCGGTCAACGAAAAACATTATGTACCATAACCTGCCTGACCGCGTACCAAGCAGCACCCTTCAGTACGATGGTAGTAGATCTGGTACTACACCACCATATACCGAACTAGATAGCGGGGAAACTTTGGAAATTAATAGCCCTGTGGGACGAACCCTTTTAATTGAACACATCAAAACACTGACAACGCCTTCAGGACAGTTCATCGCAAACGGGATTGTCGGTGTCTCTGGTGTTAGATGATAGCACCGCGCCTAAAGCGCCATCGTTGACGGGCCTTCCGCCCTCTATGAGCTATCTTTGCCGACGCTGGCTCATGAAACGGTGTCGACGAGGCCACGCATGCACCTTCGTACATGGGGATCTCGAATATGATCCACCCGCCAAGAATGTCACCTACCCACCTTCTCAAGGTACCACACCATGCCGAGAACTGATGCAGGGGACATGCTCGCGCGGATATCTCTGCCCGCTATTCCACCATGATCTACCATATTGCAAGGCGTGTTCTTCCTTATGGTTTCTGTTAATCTTTCTCTGACCCCCGCACCCCACAGCCGGTCGATTTTCCGTTGGCTGGGGCCAACCCTCCTACCACTATTTCATTGGTCCCACCAGAGTCACCCCTTGAAGAGGAAACGAACGTAATCATAGACACGAGTACTGAGCGAACAAACGAAAAAAAGTATCCTCCCCCAAGATCATCGCACTTCTGCCGCAAATGGCTACTCAATCGGTGCGCTCGCGGTGTAGAATGTGACTACTTCCATGGCGATATCGAGTACGATCCACCGGTGAAGGGTATCCACCCCCCGCCACCGAACCGCTCAACTTGTAAGGATCGTGAATGTCATTTGGGTTACGCGTGCCGCTTTGTTCATGAAGATCTGGTGTACGACCTTGTAAGTCTCCTCAAATGTTCTGCCTACTCTAGATTTAGAGTTGAAACCTATGGTTGTTTAGCCATTGAAAAAGTCTAAATCAGTTAAGAATATCGTGGATAAAGACCCGGTTAGCTCTGCGTTGGTACTACGTTCGTTCTAAAACTAATTGCTTTTCGTCTTTAGGAACCTCGTGGGCTCATCGGACCAATAGAGACTGTGGCAAAACAGATCCCTTTCGCTCATAATCGCATTCCGGATACCCCGGCAGACAAGCGTTTGGTGCCTGTGCGTTTATTCTACTAGAATTGTATTCGCAAGTTATTGACTATTAAATTAATTAGACTCGGGTGTCCTATAACGCAGCCAAAGTCCATGCAACGGGAGTCGAAATAACACCTGTCGATGAAGGTCTTAATGACCCCCCGGTGGGTATGCGGCCACCACCGAAATACTCAGAAACATGTGTCCCATGGCTCCGAGGTATATGTCGGGCCAGGTATAAGTGTTATTACCGTCATGACGATCTGGAGTATGATTCTCTGGTAGGTTTTAATCGTCGGAGAAATGAATATTTCGCTCATTCATATCTAGAACGATCGCCATGTTGTGACTAAGCTACAACCCCCCTCGAATCCTGTTCCAGATCGCAATGTGCGTTTTCCTTGGTTGAAACTGAACAAGTGACTCATCACCTTTATAGCTGCCAAGAGAGCCGCAGGCATGGATGGTGAAAGTTCATGACCACGCGAGGGTAAAACTGGGTGCAGGTTTCGAAATTCAGGGTCTTGAAACTGGTTTTGAAACACCCTGGATATATCTTGGTAACATTCCCTCGCATGTGACCACTGAAGACATCGCTACTCTTCTGCACCCCTTCGGGGAAGTTGTTGACGTGAAGTTCCCAGCACGAATAAACTCGAACATGCTTGTTCGCGCGAGATTCTCGACCTCGGAGGCGGCTCGTGAAGCGAACACCTCCCTTAACGGCATCCAGATGTTTGGGTGTAAGCTATCTGCGCGCCTACCGATACACAGCATTTCGCATCAAGATACACTCCTCCAGGACACTTCAGTTCGCATCAAATGGGAAGTCCCGAGCATGGTCGCCTACTGCGGCTACCCAACCATGGAGCAGGCAAATGAGGCCATCGCAGTAGCATCCTGCACGCCCTTCCGCGACCGCTACCTGCACGGTACCATTTATGCAGGTCTCCCTGCTGTTGGTGTCATCACTGTCCGCTTCCGCGGTGTTCCCTTGCATACAACGAAGGAAGCCATGGCGTGGCTCGCTAAACCCGATGATATTGTTTGGGCTCGTCCAAACTACAAAAATCTTGATAATGCCACAAAAAACATCAAGGCCATCCTGGAGCAGGACACCGAATTGACGAGCTTCGTGGTTCTCCCACCGCCTTACAAAAGTGGTGGGCTTGTCCAGGCGTGGGCACATTTCAATACCCCCACTGACGCAAAAGCAGCTAGTGGTCGTCTGAACGGCCGCAAGCCAGTCTTTACTGGTAGAACGCGCATAAATGCGCAACATATTCAGTCACTGTCGTTATCCGTCGAACCCGCGAAATTCGATAAGCTACGCAGTGATATTGACGCGCTGTCGAGAACGGCCTACCAATCACACAAGGGGGCAGACGTTTCCGTTGTGCGGAGGCCACCTCCTCAATCGATACTCATCAAGGTATCTGGTGAGGACCTCAAGGCGGTTAGCCAGCTAAAGCTAGAGCTTGAAAAGATTCTCAACTGGGAGATCGTGCGACATGGTCCTAACTTTGCCTGGGATCCATTCTTCGCTCACCCAGCTGGGATATCTTTCTTGCAGGCCATTGAACGCGAGATACCTGGGGTTTCTATCAGTGCTAATGTCATGAGGCGCACAATCTCCCTCCTTGGGTGTTCTAAGCTACGCACACGGGTCCGGCACCGCATTTTGGACAAGGTGGAGGAGCTGCGAGCCCAAACAATACATATCATCTCCCTCGAGTCGCGGATAATGGGCATATTCATCAAGGGTGACCTTAGAAAGCTCCAGGCTCAGCTCGGATCGGATAACGTCAATCTGGATTTGCGACAACGCCAACTTGCGATTCGAGGAGGCGAGACTCAGTACCAACTTGCGCGGGATGCTGTGGCTCGTGCTTGCCAAGCTCATCGTCCCCCCGCTCGCCGGCGCAATATCGTCGAATGTCCTGTCTGCTTCGACGAAGTTACTAACCCTGTCACTCTCCCCTGCGGCCACGCCTGGTGCCGCGAGTGCCTATCCCGTTATCTGAAATCCTCTGTCGACAACAAGTATTTCCCTTTAACCTGTCTAGGAAGTAACGCGAAGTGCACGGAGCATATCCCACTCCATATCGCGCGCAGGCTTCTGAATGATTCTGAGTTTGACACCATCGTTGATGCTGCCTTTGCGGCACACGTTCAATCCCATACAGACGAGTTCCACTACTGCCCCACGCCTGACTGCCGACAGATCTATCGCCCCGCGCCACGGGACACCGTGCTCCAGTGCCCATCGTGCCTGCTGCGCATCTGCCCGAGCTGCCACGTCGAGGCGCACGACGGCTTCGCGTGCCCGGACCCCGAGGCGGACAATAAACTCTTCCGCGAGTGGATGCGGAGCAACGACGTGAAGCCGTGCCCTGGGTGCAAGATCCCGATCGAGCGCGCGGAGGGGTGCAACCATATGACGTGTACGCAGTGCAAGACGCATAGCTGCTGGGTGTGTCTGCAGACGTTCCCCAAAGGCGATGGCATCTATGACCACATGCGCGCTAAGCATGGTGGTATCGGCCTCGCTGACGATTGATTGCTTCGGGCTATGTTGCAGCCTCCTACGTCCTCTTTTTTTTTTTCTCTCCCTCTTAATCTTATACCATAGATCCTGATAACCTGTAGTGCTCCCCCCTAGTAAGCTGTTGTACCAATTTTTCCTCCAGTGCCAAGTTGTAGCGTACCGATATATCACGTATCCTGTCTGTATATATTGTTTGAGTTAATTATAATGTATTCCGTTTTAGAATGGCTCGGATCGTGGCGATGATGAGATGAACGGGTGTACGACGCGAAATCGCGATGGCCGCCCGCCGTCTGGGTCTCTGTTACTGACATTTCAGACAACCCTTGGGGATTAGGTGCTAGGCAATCCTGACGCCAAATTGGCGACTCCGAACTTTGATCTAGGCGTCAACTCCAAATCGCACAAATATATTTCAAGCTTCAAGGTACATGGTGTATATTAGTGTGCGTGAGTGTCTACAAGTACAGTTGGTGTAGCTAGGCTTGGACCCAACTTCCAAGAAATTTGCTATACTACATGGTTGCTTTGAGAACATTTTACAGGTCCCGATTTGACTATGGCAACCTCAACAGCTGGCGCCTAGATAGTCCATGGAAGCGGAAGAGGGTGAAGAAATTGGAGAGGTCTAGGCTTGAGTTGAGTCTGCTGTATAATCAGTCAAAATGACGTTAACCAATGCCATGGCTCTGTGGCTCCACGCAAACTGTCTGTAGAGGCGCGAGTGAGCTTGATTCACATTTCATACAAATATATTCCAAATTTCAAAGTACACTGTGTACATTAGTGTGCGTGTCTGTAACTAGATTTGGGCCCAAGAAAGTTCCTTTGATTCCGAATGATGGAGCAATTGCGCTGTTGGTATGGATATATGTAATGGATGGATGTAAATGCATGCACAGAATTGAGATGGTAGAAATACAGATTCCCGATTCCTGGATTCATAACTCGAGAAGGGTATATCAACACCACTCGTACTTGATAAACTGCAAAAAGCCAAATCAGCTCCTCAAAGGCAAACCAACACAGCCAGTAAGAATTCAGACTTACTTCACTATACGGCCTAAGCGGGGGCATCCCATGGCGCGGCAGACTCTCCGGGAGCTCCGGTCTACGCGCATCAAAGTGCCCAATATGCCCAAACGCATCCTCGTACCCGACCTCGACGGCAGGGTAGTCCTTGAGCTCCTCCGGGTACGCCGCGTCCGCAGGCGCATACACGACATACCCCTCCTTCGTGCAGTGGTCCCCGCGCCGGTTCCAGTACCCCGCGCGCCGCCGCCGCTTCACGGACCCCGGCGGGCGCGGCATGGGGGTGTACTTGTTCACGAGCTTGATGGGCTCTGGGCGCGGGCCCGGGTAGATCGGCGGCGTGGGCGGGCGCGGGAGGGGCGGGATGCTGGAGGGCGGGGGGAGGGGGTACGTGGGGTGGGGGTGGCGTGCGGGACCTGGGGGGGACGGGGGCGCGCGGAAGGAGGGCGGGGGCGCGGGGAGAGGGTATTTGGGTTTGCTGGTGGATATGGCCGCGGGGGCGGGGGCAAAGACGGATGCGGGGAGGGAGTAGTCGTGGATGTCCCGTGGGGGCGAGGGCGTGCGCCGGCGCCGTGTGGAGGAGGTGCGGCGGTGGTTTGAGAGCGGGGAGGGCGCGGCGGGGGCTGAGGAGGATACGGGCGCGGATGCGGGTGTGGGGGTGCTCGGTGCGTAGATGTCGATGGGCCGGCGGGGGGTTGGTGTTGCCGTGTCCATCTCCCGCTCCCGCTCTCGATATTGGTGTCGCTCCCGCCACCGGTCCCTCTCGTTCTCGGTAGCGTACCCTCCTGGCGGCGTTGGCTGCTGCTGCTGCGGCTGTGTCTGGTGTTGATGATGCCGGCGCTCTTCCTCTTCCTTCTCCATATGCCGTTCCCACTCGTTCTCGTCCACCTCACGGGCGCCGATGTACGGTCCTTCTGCGACTACATTTGGCGTCCTCTCTATACGCACACGCATCCTGGTCGCACCGATTGGGGTTGTGCTTCCCGTCGGAGTGGGCGCACTGGCCCGCCGGATATGGGCTGTGCGGGGACGGGTCGATGGGGTCGGTGACGCGGGCCCTGGCTGAGCATCGTTCCTTGATGGTGGGAAGCCCAAGGTGTATCTGGGCGCTGCGGCTGGATCTGGAGTCGACGATGTGGCCGCTGAAGCTGAGGCGGGAGCAGGGGAATCGGTGTTGCGGGATGCATGGACGATGCGTACTTCTGCTAGACCGCCGCTGCGCCGCGAGGACCTGCGCCGGCGGGGCGATGTCGAACTGCGGGGAGTGGAGTGCGAATGGGAGTGCGAGTGGGAGCGTCGACGAGGTGTGCTGTGTTCGTTTGGTTCGTTGTACCCATTCTGGTTCTCGTAGGCGTTCTGTTGGTCGTATGCGTTCTGATCGTATGCGTTCTGTTGGTCGTATGCGTTCTGATCGTAAGTGTTCTGTTGGTCGTACACATTCTGATGCTCGTATGCGTTTCCGCTCTCCTCGGGCGGATACACGTGGATCTGGGCAGGACCGTCGTCCTCTTCATAGTTGTGGTGCTGCCTGGGCGGGGGTATGGGCAGCGGCGCGGGGGACGCCTGGGTCTCCTGCTGCTCGTCGATGGGGCCGAGTCGGGGAAAGGCGCTGCGTGGTGTTTCGAGCGGGCTGAGAATATTCCTTGGCGTCTCGAGCGGGCTTAGGATGTCCGTTGGCTCGGCAGTTAGCGGCCCCGTGCGTGCCTGCCTCGAGGACGAGGAGTAGAACGACGCGGGCAGGGAGGAGTGCCGTGCGAGAGGCTGTGGGGATGAAGAGAGATGTGTGCGTGCGAGGTGATGGGTGATGTTGTCGGGCGGGGTGTGCTGCGTGTGCTGCGAGGATGCGGCCGCACGGGACTGGTTCTGGTAGTGGGTCGGTGTGCGGATGATCTTGGGGCTAAAGGTCGGTTTGAGCTCGCGGACAGTGCTGAAGCCGTCTTGGATGCCCGGGTCAGAGGCCTGGCGGACGGGCGGGCGTGGGGTCGCCATCTGCTCGCTGTTGTCCTGGCTGCTGCGGCGGCTCTGCGATTGCGATTGAGATTGGGCTTGGGCTTGGGCGTCAGCTTGGGCTTGGGCAGCGCGCTGGGCAGACAAAGAGGGCGCGTCGTTGGAGAGGGTGGCTGGATTCCAGATCCACGGCGTCTGTGGGACCTGGGCGTCCTGTTCATCGCCGTACGGGGCCTCGCTGCAGATAAGAAAGGAGATGAGACCAATTTCAAGAAAATGCACTCGGCAGACGCACGCAGGGATCATGTTGTGCAGATCGAGGCCGTTGTTGGTGATCCGGGTTGCGAGATACTCTGCACTGGGGGGTTTAGCGACCTTTTTGTATGGATTATAGGCCTGCTGCTGCTGCTGCTGCTGTTGGTGTTGCTGGGGATGGAGCCAGGCGCGTCCTGGCATCCACTGCTGCTGTGTGTGCGGCATGTGCTGCGCGTTGTACGCTGGGTTGAATGCCCACCGTCCCGACTGCCATTGCGCAGCGTTCACTGATACACCCGCCGGCATCGGTGGAGCAGCTCCTTGGTACGGGGGCACCCAGCCCGCAGGGTATGCGTGGTGCATATACGAGGCCATGGGTGGGGGGCACAAAGCACAGCTGGGGGGTTATATAGCGCAGGAATGTGGCGTAGCAACGCCTGCACAGCAGCGACAATACACGATGTGGCGTAGCGACAACGATACAACAGGTTTTCAGGAAAGAAGCTGACAACGTTTATCTTGTCCTCAAATGCAGGTCATCGATCCGCTCGGACCCCGGTCACTTTCCAAATCCAGCGACTCTAGCGCTTAGGGTCGTTCTGTCCTTTCGAGCTGGCAGAAATAGAAAACAAAATGTCACGTACTTATACGATATTTTGTTTTCAAATTTGACTAGTGAGCTGGTCGTGATCAAATGACAAACCACTTCCCGCTACTGTCCCACACACCCTCATCGAACAACAACTAATACTATGTCCTCGCAGCCAGCAGCACACAGCCTCGTCCAGGAAAAGCTTCGCGAGATCGTCAAAGACGGCAATCCCCTGTCTTGGGACAAAGCCTGGCGCGTACTTGATCTACAACCTTTCACTCGATGCTAACGCTACTGGAAACAGGCAAGCTAGCGTCACGCCCTGGGATGCAGGCGCTTCCCAGCCAGCCCTCCGCGAGCTCGTCGAGTCGGGCAAGGTTCCCCTTCCCCGCTCTGGCCGTGCCCTCGTGCCCGGCTGTGGTGCCGTAAGCCCCGTTCCCTGTTCCCCATTCCCTGCGCAGTCACGCAAGTGTACGTATACCAGGACTGACAGGATTGCTGTGCTAGGGATACGACGCGATCTACATCGCCGACACGCTGACGCTCGATACCACTGGTATGGACGTCGCCCCGACTGCGATCGCGAATGCGAATGCGTGCGTGCGCGATATCGTGTCCGATCTCAACGGAAGCTGACTGGGCTCATGCGACGTGCACAGCACCCTCGCGTCGGCGCGCATCACGCCCCCCGGCCGCGCGTCCTTCGTCCTCGGCGACTTTTTCACGCTCGATCCCAAGTCGGACGAGGAGCGCTTCGATCTCGTCTATGATTACACGTTCGTCTCGATCGTATCTTCCTTTGATATCGCCCCCCTCATCTATCTATCCAGCTTCTTCGTCGCCATCCCCCCCACCCAGCGCCCAGCCTGGGCCCGCCAGATGGCTGCCCTCGTCAAGCCTGGCGGGTTCCTCGTCACGCTGGTCTACCCGATCGACCCGCCCACCGAGCTCGGCCCGCCGTATTTTGTGCGTGTTGAGCACCATGAGGCGCTGTGGGCGGACAAGGGGGAGTTTGTCAAGGTGTATGATGAGGTCCCTGCGAACAGTTCTGAGAGCCATGTTGGGAGGGAGAGGATTGTCGTTTGGAAGCGGGCGTGAAGTGGAATGGAACGATAAAGCTACATTTTCATATGGCTCTTTGCACTTGAGATCTACGATAATAATGGCGACTAGAGACTGCGAAGAGCACCTGAGGATATGTGCTATAACAGCTTCATTCCAAAGGCTATGAGTGGAATTGGCTCCATGATACAGAGATACATAGGTAGCCTACTTGGCGCCACATCATTCAAGGCTATGATCCGCATACAAATTGAATATAATAAATCGGTAGTGCGTTGGGCACTATCATTGCAAGGTCTCACCAGGCCGGGCAGTGAGTGAACCAACAGTTGCATTCCACTGCCAACGAGTATCGGTCGTTTGTCCCTGTGAACGTACTTCAATATGAAGCTCACACGGCAAAAATTCATGTAACCCTACCTCCAGGTTATTACCTCCAGGGAACCGGAAGAAGCCATTCATCTCAGCGAGGGCCTGATTTCAATAAGTCTCTATTCGGAAAACGATGATAAAAGCACCGACTTCAGCTATGTCAATTCTCAGTCCGTTCTCCCTCCCTTTGAAAGTAGGAGGAAGCAATGACAAGAGCGCAAAATCGACGGAGAGGCCTGCAGCGCCGTCCAGGGTGGTCGTAAAGTTGTTCGCCGTAGAAGATGGACTGACTTCAGGAGTGAGCTTGGTCTTGATTTGCGTCCATGTCGTCTGAGAGCCCGAAACGGTCACTGGAGAGGACGCGAGCTGCTTTCCCGTGGTCGTCTGGAGACCAACAGTAAACGTGACGTTCTTGTCAGATGCACTGGGGAATCTGTAGTAAAAGGAAGCGTCGTAGGTTGACGTGTAGTCCTGCATGCATATATCAAGGTACTGGAGAAAGGGTACGATTACCCCAATAGCCCTCGTTACCAAAGCCGACTGAACCGCTGGCACCGGTAGGGACCATGACACGCAGGAAATTGGGTAGGGCCGAGGAGAGGGGGTCTGGTCCTGCTATTACACTCAGCGAAGCAGCGTTGATGGGGTGCCAAGCGAGAAGGGCTGCATCGGTATCTGGATGTAAAGGGGTACATGAGAAGAATACAAGGAGGAGTTAGATATGGGATTACTTGGTGCGTGACTTTCTGGAAAGCCCGGTTTTGAAGCCCTGGTTTCAATGCAATGTTGAGCATGAATTTCTGGTCAATAAAATTAACTAACCCAAATTCTGCGTAGAGTCCTCTATCGCCGCTCTATTAGGAGTAGTTAGTACGAGGTGGTCGAGTATTAAGATTGTACTGACATGCTAGTGGAAGAGAATAAAGGCGTCAACGCTTAGTAGACTTGTCAACAATTTTTAACGTACGCTGATGTCCTATTGAATTGATAATAAAATCAATTTAGCTTCTGGAATAGCGTAGAATTTAGGAGGCTTACTTCAAACATTTGTCCGTCTACAAAAAAGTGCAGTCAGTCATCATGCCCGGTCACGAAGACATTTGGGATACTTACAGAGAGTCTTTGGCATTGGATGACTGGCCTGCCCTTGGATTACGACCGTCGTGGTCGCTGCTTACGAGCTCGGGCTCGGCAGCGCCAAAAGAAGCACGAGTGCTGAGAGAGCCATCTTCAGAGCTATGTCTGGTCTAGAAACGAGATTCCCTTTACATTTTATACTTATCCTTGGGTCGATATACCGGACCGACCATAATCCTATGGAATGATCCGTTCCTGTGGCGTGCACAATACTTGTAGTTGTATTGGGAACCGCGGATAAGCTATAGCATTGTAAAAATGACATCGGAGACGAACGAACGGGGTCAGTGTAGAACGATATTATTTGGCGTGGAGGTCTGCAGCATCGGTGTCCGGGTATCTCCGTACATCATCAGCCTGCAGAAAAATGCTGCATGTACTAGGACATGCTGCAGTGCTGGACTCAGATTGATATTGCAGGGCTCGCTGGATCAAAAATGAACGCTCCTCAGAACGCGATTTTCCTTACAAGGCCTGAAAATAGGCTATTTAAAGAGTTCTCTCTCTATCTAGACAAGGATACGGCGAGTTATTTCTCCAATCATTAAAATTTTTCGTGTGCTTATTTATTGCAGTACCCAAATGAGCCAAACAGGTATAAGGCTCAAGTGATTCGACCTTATCGGGAGTTGTAGAACTCGCAGAAATCGGCTTATGTTCAATTTCGAACTCTCGAAGAATCAGGTGTTGAGCCCCCGAATCCCGAGTTCATCAGAGTACACGCGGCATTTACCAAAGTTTTAAATCTCACTGGTGCTGTGTAGTACTTTGATCATATTACTGCAGATGCAGGTGATGGTGGAACGGATGTAGGAATCCTTATATTCAAGTTGGCTATGATGGCATATTAGGGGACCTTGAATATGCGTAAATTATATTTCAATGAAAATGAAATTAGACCATATCCATGAAGGGGCCCTGCTCAAATCCATCTGTGGCGCTGAAGAGTACTCTCACATGGGCAGCATGTAGAAGGGGCATCCGACCGCCCAGATGTAATTTTCAGAAACTGGAGGCGTGATTTTCCATAATAAAATCCCCAGTGCGCGTTAGGCCAGGGGCGTGCCGAGTTTCCGGGTGGGATTAGCGGAGATACGCCACACCACGCGCAACTTGCACTATAATCCACTTCACCGCCAAAAAAAATTGCGCGTTTCGTACTTGTCTTTATAAATATGTACATTAATTATGATATTACTGGACCCCTATCGTCTACGGGTCCGCCTGATGCTGGCAACGAGGATTCGCCGAACTCGCATATCTTGATGGGCGCTCAGCTTGGGTCGGTTGGGGAGGAGACGAAGGACGGCTGCCGCATCGAGGCGGCGGGGAAGGTGAGCTGTTTGGGCAGGTGTGGGATGGGCAAGGTGTCAGGAATCACTCGTGTCTCGTGCTCGCGATCTCGGATGTCTCTGTTCGGATTGTCGAGTGATTCAGTATATTTCTGTATCCTATCTAAATTTTCTCCTTTTTTACTTACAAAAATCCCTATTCTAATTATATTACAGACATTCTCCTTTACTTACTTCTATAAAAACCTAGCTAAATTACTTGTATTCCTTGTAGAATCAACACAGTGCTCAGAATCTTCTCGGAATCCAGAGTTTCTTGATCTGATCTCGTTCCAATCTTATCTCATTTCTTATGTCAGATAGAAGGTTCTGACACAAGGCTGGTGTGGCATTCCAGTGCATGATGCGGCATGTCAGGGCGGCCGAAGTAGAGTATTTGCTCAGAGAAACCACCAAAAAAATTGCGCGGTCCTCACACTGGAATTTGGCAACCTCGCCCTGGCACATCTTCCAGAGGTGGCCCAAGATTGTGACTTCGCAGCCTGCGCTTGGCGCGTTGGCGGTGAGTGTGTTCTTCTTTCTCAATGATTTTAATTCTCGCGCCTCGCAAATGCGTTTTTGGACGACTACTAGAAAAGATTTGAATGTGCGATTGCAAAAAGCATGAAAATAGTTAGATCTCGAGTAAGAAAGACTGGCGGTGGAGTTTGTATTAGCGAAACCGGAATGGTGATAGGGGCCGAAGGAGGTACAGCGCATTGCTGAGCGCAAGGCCTGTAAGTTTTCCATGGGGTCGGCGAGTGGAGACCTGTCTCCGTTAGCTCGTGTCGATATCTTTATGCGTACCACCTCGTACCACATGTGTGTGGAGCGGCTGTCCATTGACGCCTACACGGGCCTCGTGTCTCTTGTGATATCCCTGGACGCCCGGCAATGATCATGTACTCGAGAGGTGACATCTTCAACTGCGACCAGATCGATGGAGGACCTCCAGGACACCGTTTGTGACGCGCTCAGCGCTCCGGCGCGAAACCGTCGATGAATTACCGAAGCACTTCGGGCGCAGGCTGTTAAAATTTACATCGGAAGGCACCGGAGGTGAGTAAGGACGGAATATTGATCGATATGGATGGTGTGGAGTGGTGGGTGACGAACGAACAATGGAATCTAGTTCAAAAATAGATGATATCAAGATCATCGATGTTATGATTTGACGTAGGAACGGGAGAATGAAAAGTGGTGGGAGAAAGAGATGCGCTGCTCGAGCTTCAGAGGGAGTGTAGAAGTGTCGACGGGGGCCTCGCGGCCCTTCAAGTTCGTGCGCATGGAGTTTGCACGGAAGCGCGTATTCGTAGGCACGTGGGTGATGTGACGGACGCGCCTCGTGTCAGGGCCAGTCAACTTGAATTGCCGTAGATATATCCGAGGTTATAACAGGTTCAAGTTTTTGAGCGGACCGATCGTTGTCCTGGACAGACAACAAGGTCGACACGGACGCTCTTATCTCGACAACAGCAGGCTGTGTCCACTGCGTTCTCTGCTCCCATCTCCCACTGCACGATCCCCGCACGAAGACGATGCCTGCACCCCTCCGTGTCCTGCTCAACACCGCCTGCCGTACTTTCACCGCGCTCGCACTGCTCTCGCTCCTGCAAACCGCACACCTAACCACAGGCGCAGTGGCTTACGACCTCGTTCACGCGTACGCAGGCGCGAGCTTCTTCCAGGGATGGGATTTCTACGGCGGCTACGATAATCTAACGTCTGGTACGTACACCACCTCCTCGCCACCATTCCACTCGAACGATTCTTTTCATAGGTGATGTGGTGTGGCTCAATGCGGCCGATGCCCTTGGCCAGGGCTTAGCGTACGTGAACAGCGCAGGCCGTGCCGTCCTCAAGGTTGATAACCAGCATACTGTTCCCTTTGGCCAGAAACGGAGCTCGGTGCGTCGTGGTGTCTGCTACGTGATTTCGAAAGACGTGACGCGCTGCTGTAGATACGGATCACAACGCAAGCAGCATACGGTGTGGGCAGCTTATGGATTGCTGATATGACCCATATCCCGTTTGGGTGCTCGGTGCGTGTGGATCTGAACTGGGTTTGCGGACATCACGTTGAATGCTGTTTTTTGTAGGTGTGGCCCGCGTTCTGGACAAAAGGACCGACGTGGCCTGATAACGGCGAGATCGAGTGCGTATATCTCATACTTCCCTGTCTCCCCCATCCATACTCACACAGAAACAGCATAATGGAATACATCAACCTCATGCCGAACAACCAGATGGCGCTGCACACTCTCCCAGGGTGCGTCCACTCGCCACCGCCCAACCAGCTCGGGAATTCCAGCCAGCTCGACTGCTCCCAGCCCAGCGGGTGTGTCGTCCTCGAGACCCAGCCCGCGAGCACACTCCAGGCATTCAGCGATGCCGGCGGCGGTGTCTGGGCAACCCAGTTTGATGTGGCAGGGTGCGTGTATTTTTCCTTACGTTTGGTTTAGTTGTTGATCTGCTGGTGCTGTGGCTAGGATCTTGTGAGTGGTTTTGTCCCCTTTGATGCTTTGGATATCGTGATATTGAGGGGTGTGCGAACGCGAACGCAGTATCTGGTTTTGGAGCGTACGTCCCTCGTCCCCCTCTGCTCTTCTGCCCGTTTTTCTTCCCCGCGACTTTTTAACTCACCTACTTGTCCACTGTAGCGCGCTAATGTCCCCCCGTCCATCACCAACTCGACCGGCACCTCAGGCATCGACATATCCCAGTGGGGCCCGCCGTCCGCCAGCTTCCCCGCTACGACGTGCAATATCACGCAGTTCTTCAGCCCGCAGAACTTGATCTTTGATATCACGCTGTGTGGCATCTGGTGAGTGCGCGCGTAGCGCGGGCGCATAAAGGTGCTAATACGTGGTGTAGGGCGGGTCTGGGGTCAGAGTACCTCCCGCAGTGCGCAGGCTCAGGTCCGAGCGGCATATGTGTGAGTGCCACTGCCCCTATGCGTCTCTGTCTGCGGTTTCGCGTTTGCTGATATCCTACCCAAGTACAACGACAACGTCGTCGGCCCCGGTGATCGGTACAACGACGCGTACTTTGAGATCAACTACGTCCGCGCTTATACCACGGGTGGCGTTGCGCCCACCCCCACCGCGGCGGCGTTCGCTGTCGGCCCGCTCCCTACAAACAACGCGACTACGACCACGCATACAGTCGGCACGGCGCTCGTCCCGAGCTCGCTGTTTTACCCTGGTGCGGCGGGTGCGAAGGGCCGCGGTGTCGGTGTCGGGGTGGAGGTGTTGGGCGTTGTGGGGGTGTTGTTGGGGGCTGTGCTGGGGATGTTGGTGGTGCTGTGAAGGTGGGGTGGGAGGATTTTTTAATGATTTTAGATTAGATGAACTTGGTACGACCCTTATGATTTGCAATTGGGATTGGGACTATACTTGGAAGTAGACAGGTACTACGTACATTTCTAGCACTAATGAATGTATCCTTGAGAAAAATGTTTCCTGGTTTCCTTTGAATGTATCCAATGAAATAATCAAATTGTTTTGTTTGAAACATTTGAGAAAAATGCCCAGTTTTTCCAAAGACACACGAAACATTTTTCTTTCCATGTTTCTGAGATAATGGGTATCATGTTTCTCACCTGTTTCTCAAGGAAAATATGACATTTTCCCTTTCATGTTTTATTCAGAACAGATAAAGAGTTTCTTATCTGTTTCAAAAGAAAAATGAGCCTTTTTCCTTTCATGTTTCTCATTTCTTGAGGAAACATGCCAGGAAACAAAGGAAACATGATTCCTTTTTCTTTCTTTGAGTGTGCTTTCCCTCTCCAACTTCAAATCTGGTACCTGTACCAATTGAGAGGGGTTTGTGTGACTGGGCTCCCAAATGAATACTTTGGCACCTACAATTACGTTCTCTGTTGAGATGGGTCTGGTGATCCTGGGGAGTCTCAGTAAGGAGCTGCTTGGTGTTGCATTGCTCATGAACAACTCATGAAAATAGCAGGTCCTTTAAGGTTCTTGTTAGGGCAACGCTTCGTCCTGTTAGGGATGTACTGGGATCAACCACTAAAGCAGGCTAAACACCTGAGACTTAGAGGAGGAGTGAAAGTTGACTAGGCAGTAAACCTAAGA